>JASDQU010790226.1:36509-52381 GCA_032191745.1 Picea mariana | reverse complement strand
AAAAAAAATTGTAACTCAACCTAAAATATATTTACAAGAAATTTCATCAAAAAATAGAACTTTATTTTTTTATTATTTTATTTTTATCTTTGAAAAGAAAATAAACATAAAGAAGGGGATTGAAATATGGAAGAAACCATGTAATCCAAAATAAGATACAACATCTCTGAAAAAAATAAAAAAAGTTTTAATATTTCTTGTAAAATTAAAATGAATATTCACAATGAACTTATTTGTCCCTGAATTCTCAATAGACCAAAAACTGTTTTAAATAACACCCATTAATAGGCGCACCGAGAATTTCACCTTGAAAATTGTTAAGAGAGAAAGAATCATACCCTTCAATAGCATCAATTATGAAAGGTCCAAACCATAAATTTTCAAACTTGCTATGTTTTCCTAGGTGCTCTCTTCTTTTGTCCCATATCATTACCAAATCATCAAGTAAAAGTATGTGATTTTTGGTCCTTTTATCAAACAAGGCTTTCATTCTTGCTTAGTACATGATCAATTTATTAGAAATTTGCTCTATAGTCTGCTGGAATTATTTAAATTTGGTTCACTATTTGCTACATGTCATTTATTTCTTTTGGAATCTCTTGTAAAATTTTTGTTACATGAATCCCAAGATGAATTGGAAGAAAAAAACAACCTCAATTTTGTAAACCAATTGAAATGAAGATTTTCCAATAGAGAATTTAGTATCAGTTCTATCGTCCCATAGTGCATATTTAAGATGTGAATCCCAATTTTTTTTCTTTGAACCCAACATTTTCTTAATGATCTTGATTAAGTTCTTATTCATTGATTTTGCAAGACCATTTCCTTGTGGGTAGTATTCTATTGAATGACCTAAAATTATACTATGATCTTGACAAAAATTAATCATGGAAACTAAAGTGAAGGATTTGAATTATCTGTAATAATTTTGTGTGGACAACCAAATCTTGAGAAAATATTTTCTTCAAGAAATTTAATTACCACCTTGTTTGTATCATTCTTCACAGGAATTGCATCCACCCGTTTCGTAAAATAGTCAGTAGCAGTCAAAATCCAGTGATACTAACCACTTGATGGAGGATGAATCTCACCAACAAAGTCTAGCCCCCACTACAGGAAAGGGTCTTGTGATTTGATTGGTTTAAGTTGCAAAGGAGCCAACTTTTGATTTCCTGCAAATAATTGACATTCGATACACGCTCTAACCTTATTATTCACTTTCACAAACAAGGTGGGCCGATAAAATCCAATTTTCTAAATATTATGAGTTGTAGATTTCCATGCATAGTGGCCACCACACATGCCACTATGATGTTGTAGTATTAGTGTGCCTATCTCATCTTGTAAAACACAGTTTAAAAAAACTCCAACAGGGCCTTTCTAATATAGTTTGCAGCCAATAATACAATGTTTTTTTGCTTTTAACTCGAGAGACTGTGATTGTGATTTGCTAAGTTACGTAGGATATTGTAGATTTTGGAGATAGAAAATGATGTCACCATACTAGGAAGATGATGTAAATATCTCATTCACTTCTAGGTGTATCTATACAGGTAACAACAATCCTAACTAGTCCCCTTCATCTTCAAAATTTGCATTTAGGTTGGTGTTTGAAACCTTGTTAATTCACAATACCTTGTAATTAGTTTCGACCACACGTTTCACCAAACCTTATCCTTTGATTAACTTAGTAGGATTTATTTCCAAATCATACTCTTGTATTTTAGTGATCAATTTTCCCCGTCTGTCATCACTATATTTCTATGCTAGGATGTCCTTTATAACCATAGTAGGTACATAAGAAATGATCTTTAAATGAAAATTGTAATCACATATTTTTTGTAAAGATATCACCAAAGCAAAAGATTGATTTTCCATGATATTGTATTTAAGCTTTGCATATCGTAATGATATACTAACAAATGATACATGATGTTCATGCCCATCCTCATTTCATTGTAATAAAACAACAACAATAGTATGCTCAGAAGAAAAGGGAAAAACTAAAAAATCTTTTCTATAGTCAGGAGAGCCTAGGTTAGTGCTTTCTTGTTATGATAAAAAGAGGCTTTGGAAGACTCATTCCACTTTATATCATAACCATTTTTCAACACATTTGTTATATATTTAACTGTTTTTGGGAAATCAGGAATAAATCTCCTCAAGAAATTGTTTTTACAAGGGATGATTGTATTTCCTATTTGTGTCTTGGAAAATTTATAGCCTGGATAACTTCTACTCATTCTAGGTCAATCTTGACTTCGTCTTCAAACACTATGTTTCTGAGTATTTTTCTCTCATTCATAGCAAAAAATGATTTCTTTGGGTTGAGAAATAAACCATACCTTTTACATTTGAGAAAGAATTGCATCAAATGTTTAAGATGGTGATCATTTGACTTGGAATAAATTGTCATATCATCAAGATAAACCACTATAAATATGTCTTTCTCACCTGCAAAAGAAATATTCATGGCTCTTTTAAATGTTTCTCCTACATTCTGGGGAGGCATGTGCGGTGGGGGGGGGGTTGTTATATGACCCTAGAGGAAATAGAAATTTGGACTTGTATTGGAATATTGGCATCACCACCAACAATAGGGATGAAGCCTATGTAGTATACCAGGGGATTCAACTAGCCAAGCAGAGACAAATTCCACTTTGAATATAGTCGAGGATTCCAAAAACCCCATTAGATACTTTGTAACTGTCTATTATCCAAAGGATAAGAATTAAAAGTATTGATGGATCACATCAGGTTCTCCTTGTTGAATCTCAATGTTCAATTTTATCATGTGTATCATTATAATAATTCTGAAGTAGATGCAATAGCCAATAATGCCACAGGGAAAGCTCTTGTTCATATGGGAGTTAATGGAGTTGAATGTATGGTTACCCACCCTTGATCACATGAATTGGCTCAAGATTGGGGTTCCTTTCATCCACGTGGTGAGCCTCATTACACCACATGGAAATCATTTGCATTGGGAAAGACATCGTCTTGTTAAGACTTTAAAGTAAGGATATGATATTATGTTGTGAAGTGGGAAACTTGATATGGTTCATGGCTGGAAGTATAGCTTATCAATGCAGGTACAATCCTGGTACATTTCCATTACCATTTCGATGGATTTTCTCCAAGAGGGATGTGAAGTCATTATGGCAAGAAAAAGAGCCAAAGAGAAAGTACAAAGGTGGATGGTAAATATGGGTAGTGTCTTCAGCCACATTAACATCTCACGTGGCAAAATCATGCAAAACTATTAGCTCGAGAAAATTCAGGTACACAACAAACAGATTTATCATATGGGGATTGATCTCTTGGTTATTAATGGAATTGAGATGGTCTTCGGGGGTGTATAATTTCTTAATCTCTCGGGGAATGGTTTGGAAGATAGTTTGGTGAGATACGTAGAGGATTCGGTCTTGTTTCTCATGAATTATTTCATTCATCTCTTAGTGGTATTTATAGTGTTGAATTGGGTAATCGATATTTGCACTCTTTCCTCTTCTTCACTGGTGTTCATTGGTGGAGGTTGTAATTTGTCAGGTGCACTTCTTCCTGTAGGCAGAGGATACCTTTGGAAGTTTTTGTTGTTGGTTTAGGGAGGATTTCTATCTCACTTCACATCCTCTGCATGCTCTTATTCTATCCATCCTGGGAAATCCAGTTATTATGGACTCTAGGGACAATGATTTGTAGCAAAACGAAGGCATGCTCGAGAGTGAATTTGAGGAAAGACAATGCTTAATTATTCAAGTTTGCTCTCTTAATTCAACTATTTCATTTTCTCTGGATACCCTGGTTCAAAATAGGGTCTTGGTGGGTCAACTTCGGGATGAGGTTGGTTTACTAAGAAGCCATATTGAAGCTCTATAGTTCCAGTTGGCTTAGTGGGAAGAGGACCAGAGGAACTCTTCTCTTGGATGAAATATTGGTGGTGAGGCAACGTTGGTTTTGGCTCCAATTTTGGATTTAAATGACCTTGTGGCGACTCTGGAAGACGATGACTAGCTTGGTTAGGCCTATGAAAACCATGGAAATGGTAGTGATATGGACCATGATTCCAATCCTCAAGTATGTTTTGTTTAATAATCTTTATTTGCAGTACTTATTACTGAGTTTATACTGTTCAACATAGCGATAGTATTAGAATATGGTTAAGTAATAGTAGAAAAACAAAATTATGGTGGTATAAATCTCTAGTTGAGATGGAATTTTGTTATGGATTAAGACTCTCTTTTTGTACTCAGTGGTTTCAACCACACCCTTTTGATGAATAAAAACCCACCAGCTTAAAAAAAAAAAAAATGTTGCTCCTTCATTCATCAATCCAAATGACATCTTATCATACATGAAATTTCCCCATGACATAGTAAATGTATTTTTATATCGATCATCTTTATGAATAGCGATTTGGTTAAATACCTAGAAAAACCATCCATCATGGAAATTTTATACTATTCAACATAGCGATAAAACATAACGATAGTGTTAGAATATGGTTAAGTAACAATAGTAGAACAAAATTATTGTGGTATAAATCTCTAGTTGAGCTGAATTTTTTTTATGGATTAAGACTCTCTTTTTGTACTCAATGGTTTCAACCACACCCTTTTGATGAATAAAAATACACTAGCTTTAAAAAAAAAATGGTGCTCCTTCATTCATCAATCCAAATGACATCTTATCATATATGAAAGTTCCCCATGGCATAGTAAATGCAGTTTTATATCGATCATATTTATGAATAGCGATTTGGTTAAATACATAGAAAAACCATCCATCATGGAAATTTTATGAGCTCCAACCACACTTTGTAATATATGATCCCATTTTTTGAGGGGGTAATTTTCCTTCAAAGAAACCCTGTTTAAATTTCAAAAATCCACACAAAGGCATATTTCACCATTCTTTTTCCAAACGGACACCACAATCCAAATGGAATCTTATCATACATTAAATTTCTCCATGGCGTATTAAATGTAGTTTTATATCTATCATCTTTATGAATAGTGATTTGGTTATAACTAGAAATTTTATGAGCTACAACCAGACTATGTAAAATATGATCCATTTTTTAGAGGGGGTAATTTTCCTTCAAAGAAACCCTATTCAAATTTCAAAAATCCACACAAAGGGAGATTTCACCATTATTTTTCCAAATGGGAACCAAATTGGCCACCCATTCTAAAATCACAATGGAATTAGAATTTTGGTATCCAACAATATTTTGACCTCCTTCTCTATCATGGGTAGTAGAAATGGATTAACTTGCTGAAGATTCTACCAGAAAGGATTAAATCCATCTTTCAAAGGTATCCAATGTTGAATAATAGACATATCATAGGTCTTTAGGTCTTTTCATTCCAAGCAAAGGTATCCATGAATTCTTTGAAAATATGAATATAGCTTTGCTTATATTCTGGTGATAAATTCTTGGATAACTTGATTTTTTGGGGTTTCTTTGTCATACAAAGATTTATTTCTTCCACATTTTCAACTGAAAGATTCAAACTTGGCTTCAATGCCTCATCCTTCTGATTGAAAAGTTTCTCAGGGGGAATGAGACCCCTATGAATGTAGCTATTTTTTCAGTTGCAAAATATTATGATTCCTAATTTGTTGTTTTGCAGTTGGTTCTGGATATCTGCATCTATAGATAATTCTTCTCCATAATCTCCATCCTCATCAATACATGTAGTAGAAAACTCATTTACCATTTCCAAAAATCTTTTGATTTGTTGATTATCCTAAAACAATTGTCAATTCTTGATATTGTTAGGAATTGATGGTTGATGGAGAAACTCAATTTCGTACCTCAAATGAAATACATTAGGTGGTAGGAAAATGGAAGTTTCCATGGTGAAGGAGTCGGCTGGTTGATTTTTTCCCCTCGGAATAGATGTAAAATTGGCAACTAAAATAAATTTTCTTCCAAATCCCAAATTGATTTTGATAAGCTTGCAACCATGGAGGCTTGGTATGGAATTTTGTCTTCACTTGATTAATCACAAGCTTAGAATCTTCCCAAAATGATAAGTTTAGGATTTTCAACCTTTTGATTTCTTCTATTACTAAGACCAAGGCCTCATAGTCAGCCAACTTATTTGTTGTTTCAAAGCTTAACTTGTAATATAATGGCATATTTTCTCTACTAGGTGATATAAAAATAATCTCCTATCTAGATCCTTCTTTTAATGAAGCTCCATCAAAGAACATATTCCAAATCTTATTTTCGTCCGATTGAGAATGCATAACAATTTCTTATCATATGCCCATTTAATCAAAGTCATCTATAATGGATAGGACATAGTTCTCGACATCATCATATACCGCATACAATGGAAAAATTTGGGGATTCTCGACATTGCTAATAGTGTATGCAAAATGATCTTCATGGTACAATATACAAGTATGACCACCAAAGAATGGAATAACAATGTATGACAAACCGAGTTGCAAAGTTCCACCTAAATTTTCACCATAAGAGGTATGAATAGAAGCATGCCATAACTAATCGAAACATTCAACACTATAATATCCGTCATTATACTTTTGTTTTGAATTTGTGCTAGATTTACCACCGACTCTTTAATCATACCTAAGCATTAAAATATCCTTGAATAAAAAAAGTAGATATCCTTATACTCTCTGGTGATATCTAAGCCCAACTTGTCCATAATATCCTTTGGCATCATATTATGTAACACCTCTAAATCCAACATACAATTATGAAACATCTGATCATGAATTGTAAGACTTATATTAAAAAGGATTGTTGTATTATCATCCTTCTCCAAGTATGGACCGACTTGTACCTGAGGCGAGTCATCTTGGGTGTTAATAGAATCTGAAAATGTTGTCGATGTTGAATTATTTTGAAGAGTAGATGTACCAATAAGTTTATTTATATCAATTCTAAACATTTGGATCTTGACTATCTCATTTAAAGGAATAGGGATTTGAATTTTATTAAGTTCATTTGATAAACTAAAGGAACCTTGACTTTGATGTTGAGCTACCTCAGTTTCTTTCCCCTCATTTGTTTTTCTCTGTACAACCCTATTCTTTGCTGCATTAGAATTCATTTGAACCACTTTATGTGACACATCAACAAGATTTGTTGATGTTATGTGTTCTTTTCTTGGCCACAAGTCATACTTATGTTGTAGCTTAGTTTGCATGGAGCAACATCTATATTGTGCAACACCCCATAAATATTCTACTTCATCTTGTGAGATACCAAAATTTTGATGATGGATAGCTAATGATTCTCGATAATCATATTGTGTCAATTGTTTATAGGATCCTTCACCTTCAAACCAATTCAGTTCTAGAAGTGCATCTATCTCATCAATCGTTTCTTTTTCATCCACTCCTTCTAAATAAAATTCCTCTAGTATATTAGTATTATTATTTTTTTTCAAGGAGGGATTAGGGGGAAGCTCTTCAACTCTCCTTTCTCAATTCAAAATCTATGGATTGAAAGGTCTTCTAAAAGGTAATTGATTTATTACTTGAAAATTAGGATTTCTTTGCCCACCATTATTCATAGGAAAATTTCATTGGTCAAAATTGGACCAACGACCTTATTTCCAAGATCAAGACAAATAATATTGTTTGAAAATTCCTTAATCAATTTTGTCATTTCCTCTATATTGAAATCTTGAGCACTTGTAGAAGTTGATGCTTGGGTGGGATTCTCTTCTATTTTCTTCTTCTTATCAACACTTTCAATCTTAACCCTAATAATTCTCGAAGCTAACATATTATCCTCAATATACACTGCCTCACTCTGCATCAAGTCGAGGGTTCTTGATCTTTGTTCTCTCAACATCATGGAAAAATCAGAATCAAATACAATTGCATAAGCAACCTTGGTATCTAGTACTAATGGCCTGATATCATCTAGTATTGTAACGTACCTTCATTCTTAATATCAAAAGTAGGGTCTACTGGTCTAACATTTCATTGATGGTAGAAATATGCAAATCAAAATATAACACATTAAGACCATTTACAACATAGAAACCACTTTCTTAATTACTATGATAGGTTTTGGCATTATACTAGTCAACATAAGGTCAATCTTTCCATCTTTAAATGCAATTTCTTGATTGTAACTTCCCTCGACACCATAATCAAGTTGAATATCTCAATTTAATTAGAACTAGCACTTCACAATTTGCCACATAATACCTTTTTAAGATGTCGATACTTAAGCATATATATCATAATGAAAACACAATAAGCATAAACATATGATTCACATACTAACTCTATTTCAGAAGTTCCTCAATCATTTCAACTCGTAAATTCCCCAAAATCTCTTAGATGGAGGTCTTGTTCTATCCAAAAGAGAATACTCTTAGGGTTTAAGGTTCAGGTCCTTAAGCTCATGCATATAACAAATTATCCCTTGATTAGAAGTGTGATTCCATGATCATTAGAGTCATATTAAACATAAGGAAATGACCTTTTTTTTTAATCTACATGCTTCTTTCCTAATGATTATTTAATCTACAGACCTCTTGCCTCATTGTTCACTAATACATGGTTATACATAATGACATAAAACCTTATATAAAATTAAATCAAAATATTGACACCAAAACATGATACAATATATCATACAATAGAGGTGAATAGCTCACAATAATCTACAAAATAATTTACAATAGTTACACAATAATCTATGCATAACTTTCATATAATTTCAAGGGTATGGGGGATATATCCTCCTTCTTGTTTTAATAGGACAATGTAAGAGTAAAAATGATTCAAACCAATCAATAACCATCTTATTTAATCCCTTATAAATGCTCACATCAAATTCCAAGAATTTTCATATACAATAAAAACAAATTGTCTAGGGTATGGGGGATTTGAGTAGCCCTTCTTAACCTGACTGTATTTTCACCTTTTGGGGAATGAAACAAATGAATCTAATTTCTAAATTTGGTGAGCATGTGGATATTGATGTCAAATATTTGTTGTTAAAATTTGAATGTCGATGGACAATGTATGTCCATGTTATAGTAGAATTTCACATACATCCATTTTGTGATTTTAAAAGTCATACAGAAGAAAAAAAAAAAATGAAGTTTATTTTTTGTGAACATGTAGGTATTGATGTTAAAAAATTTATTTTAAAATTTGAACATCAATGGACTTTGTATGGCCAAGTTATTGTAGAATTTCATCTATAACCATTTTGTGTTTTTAGAAGTCATACCGACGAATCTAAAAATAAATTTTGGTGAGCATGTATATATTAATTCCATATACTTTAGGTTAAAATTTGAACATCAATGGACACCGTATGATCAAGTTATAGTAGAATTTCATCTACAACCATTTTTCATTTTTAAGGGCCATACAGGAAAATTAAAGACTAATTTTTGGTGGGGATATGTACTAACTAACTCCACTCCAAATTTGGTCTTTATTAGACTTCATATGAAATCGTTTCACTAAAAATACAAAACTAGTTTTCAATGCATTTCTATAAAAAATTTGCATGCAATGGGTTTATCAATGCATTATTATACAAAGTTTACAATTTGATAACTTATAACAAAAAATATTCACTCAATGACATATACATAATTTCCTTGGCATGAGCTCAAAATAAATAATGATAACATGCATGTACATTTCATCATGATTGAAATCTTAAAAAAAATAATATCTTATCTTTCATAAAATAAGTTCCAAGGCAACTGACCGTGGGCGAACCATTTTCCTCCCAACCACAAGAAAATACTTTTTCAATGACACCCTTGAGATCACCAGGGCGAAGAAGAGTTGTCATAATTCCCAAATCACTCTTCTCTTTACCACAAGTTTCCAAACCAACCCAAAAAATCCAACAAAAAATGTAGAGGTTCAAGAAAGTACTTCCCTCCTCAATCTTGGTGTCTAATTCCACATGATAGTGCCTCTTTTATCTCTCCATGGATCTTATGATAGTTGAGCTGCTCCTTTTTCATCAAGAACTCTATTCTCTCCTCAATAAGTCCCTTTTTTCTCCACCTTCTCTTCCTAATTCGAATTCTCTTTTTTTTCATGAATGAAGGAGAGGGAAAGGAAGAGTCCTAACCCTACTCTTCCATTCCCTTGATGATAGGTATTAATAGTTATATTTGAACTCTCCTTGATTGCATGAATATAGGAATTCATTTCTTCAATATAAGTAGGCATTTAAGTATATGAAATAATTACTTACAGTAATTAATCATTTCACTAGGCTCATAATTGTAACATCATAAATATTAGGATAGCATGTTAATTTGACAATTACATGAAAGAGGTTGTAGATAGGATATAGTAGTAACCATGAGAGATAGGTCAATTCCCCCCTTATACCCCCTTACCTTTCTCCTCTGGTGAACTCATAGTTCCATCGATGTTTCCTCCCTCCAGTCAACCTTGGAACATTTCATTATATTCACAATAATCATGTTTGGATGTCTTTAAAATCACCATGGTAATTCTACCTCATGGCATGAAACAAAATGTAGTAATGAAAAACATAATTACATTATAAAGAAGATCAAGTTCAAGAGTTGAGACCAAGGTATTAAATTCCCCTCCCCTTAGAATAATGGCATCCTTTGCGTTTTCTTCTTTTCAACAAGTTTCCATGTCTTCATTCTTCAACTGCACTTGCAATGCTATTCTCTTCATGGCCACTTTGTATCACTACTGTTTATCTTGGACAACACTGTTGAATCATTTTTATACTATCTTGGAACACCTCCAAGACCTTTAACAATCCAACACATGCTTAAAATAATAAGCAAATAAAAGAAAATGCATGTCATAGCCATTTTAAGCCTCAATTATTCCATTCATAGAAATTTTACATCATAATTGAAACATATATATTCATAAAATAATATTAAATATGAAAATATTCCCAATACTTTTCTGTATTTATATGTATATGCTCCATATGGATTCATAATTATAGGATCATTGTTTGTATGCTTTCATAGTTCATTTATGCACATATAATTGTAGGATCATTATTTGTATGCTTTCATAGTTCATTTATGCACATTTACTCGATGCATCCTCACATTGAGTCAAACTTACCATAATTGATGCAGGAGCATCAAAGGAAATTCATGATTTTGGCCCTACGAGGGTCAAACCATTTACTAAAGGGGGTTGGTTCCCTTAATTTTCAATTTAATTTTAATAAGTAGGTTGAGGGACCTCTAGAAGACATCTAATTGAGTTTGATTGTAATTGGTTGTAACAGGTGTGTTATGTTCCTAATTTTTAGAACAGAGTGAGTGATTTGGGATATTTGTTGAGATTGATTGGGATCTAGATGTTAGATCCATACAAGATTTCATTTAACTGTATCAAGTGTGTAATTGTTCATAATTTGTGTCAAAGAGGGTGAGTTTGTGTGCATTAAAATAGGGATCTATGAGATAGTTACCATTTTGAGTTCTGGTATTGAATTAATAAAGTGAAAAGTTTGAATTTTATCTATGGTATTCATGTGTGTCTCAAAGTTCTCGGAACTATACTTTGAATGATGTGGGGGGATTTCTCTCCAATTGTAAATTAATTATCTATCAATTGGATCCTTCACTTAGATCGAGGAAGGCTCAGTACCAATTCACAGTGTACAGGAGGTTAAATTTCGGTCGTCAGATCTAGATAAGAGGAGGAGTTTGGAGTCATCGATCGACTTCCAAAGGAGTGAGTAAAATACATAGATTTATCTCCGATTGTTGATCATGTTTAGATCAATGATATCCATTATTCGTTGATTGAATAACAGGGTGCATCCAATCATGGTTGAAGAGAGGAATCGACGATGGGAAATCCTTCACAATTTAAAGTAGCTAGAAGGTTAATGTCAAGGCGATTTGCAAATTGATTTGGAGCATTGATCAATTGGATTACGTGTCACTCAAATTCACGTTCCATTGATTTCTTAACAAACCACTTTGTTGGAGTGGTGAAATGATGCAGGAGCATCGCAAGAAAGCACAAAGCAGAGGACAACTGGATACGCACCAGCACACATTTTGAAGATATTTTGAATTTCAAAAGGATGGAACATTTATGTAATATCTGGAGAGACATAAGTGCTCTTAAATGTTTTGGAAATTGTAATGCAGATCTTGAGAGGTTTCTCTCATCTGTCGATTGTAGGCAATTAATGTAATCAATGTAAAGTAGTTGTAGGCTTTAATTCGATTAGATATCTTGAGGTTGCAGGAGGGAAAACTCGAGAAAGCTCCCTCGTATGTATTGTATTGGACCATTATTCTCAATTGTAAGAGTAAGAGCAAGAGCAAGAGCATAGGAGGGTAGAGAATAACATAGATTGTAGAAGTTGTATAAGCAGATAATTGTTGCTATAGAACCCATGTACAGAAGCACTTGAATTAATATAAGAATGCTTTGATCCAATTTCATGGTGTACTAATGGTTATTGTTTGCATCTATTGAATGGTATGTTTAGAGTTTTCTTATATTCTTTGTTATGCATTTGATTCAATGATTTGTGTGTATGATTTCATGTTAAACGTATGAAGTCTGTGAGAGGGAGAGTATGAGTTTCAATTGTTTCTCGTCCTGAGAATTCTTGCAAGGAGTGCAGTGAAGGTCCGCAAGGAGTTCATTGACAAAATTCTGAGCTTTTATCTCAGAAAAGCTCAGGAGGGATGTTGTTGTTCTCATACCATTAGAAGTGCAGTTATAGTATAGAGACAAACAAGGTGTGCATAGGCAAGTTGAAGTCTTAGACTTTTCCAACCCAGTGAGTGGTTGAAGAGCTACTGTCGCAAGGAGTGCACATCGTTGGAGAGTTTAGATAATCAATGATTATTGTGAAGGTCGCAAGGAGTGCGAGTAGAATTCCTTGGAATCCTTGAGTTTCAGCCAGAATCAAGCTCAGGAGGGATAGAGTCTTGGAAAGTTCAAGGGAAGGATGAGGGTCGAAGACACCTCACAGAAACCAAGCTCGGGAGGAAATACGCCAAGTTATTTGGCCAGGAATCTTTGAGAACTTGAACGGATGGTTGAATTTATCGAAGGGAGAAACACTGATTTTTCGTGGACTGTTGGATCTGGTGGATCAATGGAGAGGTTAAGGCTGAGTGTCTTTCAACACTCGCAAGCTCAGGAGAGGTAGAAATCATTAGATCTGAATCAATGAGAGCCATTCGTTTGGGCGCTTTGAATTTCAGCATTTCAGAAGTTAGAAGTGTGGAGGAATTTATTTTTGGGAATCCCTGATACCCAAAGTCCCAACACGATATGGATCGTCAAATCATGGAAAGTTCAGGACCATTGATTTGTAGAAAAGAAGTCGCGAGTTCGGACTTCGGGGTAGAAGGGAAGAGTTGCATCACGAACTCACGAGTCGCAAAATCCCGATGTTCTTGGAAGTGTAGCCCTAATATTTGACCAAATTTCATATGGTTGAGGCATAAGGGAGGAGCTAAAGACCCGTTAGCCTATTTTGAGGTTTCGAGAATTGAATGAGTTGGGGGGAAGTCACAACAGAAATAATGAAGTCGCGAAATCCGAAACACCTTTTCGGGTTAAGTCAGTGGTCACATAGAAGTAGAGGTTCACGCTTACTACTTGTTCGCGTAGGCGTAACTTCTAAGAAGGACCTGTGGTTTTATTTTTATTGAAGGTTCCGGTGGGAAATAAAGAGCCATTTCGACTCAGGGAAATAGAAAGATCCAAAGACTGGGAGGTCAAGCAGAACCTACTGAGGTAGGGGTGTTGCGTCACGAAATAACAAGGACCGTTCAAGGTCATCATTTGATTAAAACAAAACCATCGATATGATAGGATGGAAAGCTATAAGTTAGCTCCAATCTAGGTTAGCACTCGATCATAAAGTATGGTCATATGTTAAAAGAGATAAGCCCTCGGTCATTACATGTTGAACCTCCATGCCTTTTTCAAACTAGATTGGGGTTCTATTCCTTGATCCTTTTGAAGCCTTGAGGAGAGTGCCAACACGACAATTAAGCCTAAGAATTATTAGATGCACTCTAATCTTGTTAATGAATGAGGATAAGTTGATAACTCATATAGAAAATTTGCATAGTGAAATTGATTCCGACTGTGACTCTTTGGCACCTCCAATAAATTCGAAACCAGAGGTGATATTGGAGTTGGGAATTGATCCAACTAGGGTATCAATAATTCAAGCTCATTCTTTTTACCAAGATAAGTTGGAGGACCCAACCAACACCTCTACACATCATCCAAACACTTCCCTATTACTTCTTCGAACATTTGGATACCTTCCTTCTCAACCCAAACACAACACTAGGAATATAATCCTTAGTGTTGGAAAATATGTTGTAGTCCAAAACATTGATTACAAGTAGGAATATCATTGGATTTTTGTGCAGTGTTATAGATTTTTCCAAATCCAACACATTATAGCCTCACACATTGTTCTCACATGGAATCAAGTTTCATATGGTATACACAACTCATAACATGAGTGTTGTGACTCAATGTTTCATATGGTATACACAACTCATAACATGAGTGTTGTGACTCAATCATTCTAGTTATTACCCTTAACCAAATCAATAATGTCATACCAACTCATGAATGCATCACAAAGGTTCTAACAATATTGACATACTGAAAGCTTCTTTCTTGTGGCATACTCCACTTAGGTATCAATGACACACATGCATTCATACATCATCATAAACATATAAAAAAAGATATCAAATATGACTAAAGGAATTCTTACCCAATTCCTTTAATGTCACATGCTTTATTGACATGACTAATTTTCATACCTGCATGGTTTCCATCAACATTATTGATGTTACCTGATGAGATAATTTCTCATGTGAACTCACATTATCCGTTCATCAACCTCTTAATAAACATCCTCTTGTCCTCAACCTTTTCATGAGGTTGTCTTTCATAGGTAGCTTGATTATCAACATATTCAACCATTCCTATCCATGATACAACAATCAACAACCACATAATTTATCATGCTATACTCATTGCATATGTCACAACACTCTTAATCAATAAACAACATCATATATGATCCAACATATTTATATGCACTCTACCACATGTTATCTCTCAATGTGTCTATTAGTGCAAATGTATTCCAACTATTTTACTCTCTTGTATTTATTAACATTCCCATGCATTAACTATTCACATATAACAAATTTCTCAATCTAGATAAATATAATAGAACACTAAAAGAGGAGTCAAGAAATTCTCCCTTCCATTTCCCCTCTACATAGCATGGAATTCCACAACATAACTAATCAACTCCATGGTCTTTCTATCGTTCACATAATAAATCATTAGATGTGATATTCACATCCAAGTAACAATACTTAGTTAATGCACCTAAATTATAATTCTACTTCAAAATCATACAATTCTACTCTAGAAACATAATAGAGTTTGAGGTGAGAAAAAAATAAAATTCCTCATTCCATGTTTTCCTTATTAGTCGCATGTGTTATTTATTGTTGCAATCCAATGATTGGTAAATTTGCATCTTCCTATGATGTTTTTCACTTTCCTTGCCTCCTATGGTAGTCCATATTCAAACATGATCTAATCAGGACTTCAATGAGCCATTTTCTAGTATGCATGGCATCATTCTCTACAACTCTCATTACTTGGTTTCTTTCCTTGATGCAGACCACATATTAAAACAAGAAATGAAACTTGTAAAGTTCAATTAGAATGAAGTATACTCAACATATGAATCATATGTAAATCAAATTTATTGAAATATTCACCATCAAGTAAATTCAAATGAATTGTAATCAATCAAATTCAAATTCGACTATTTCTCATAGCAAGTAGATTCAAAT
>JASDQU010790226.1:18368-35406 GCA_032191745.1 Picea mariana | reverse complement strand
GGGGGGGGGGGGGTTCTATATGACCCTAGAGGAAATAGAGATTTGGACTTGTATTGGAATATTGGCATCACCACCAACAATAGGGATGAAGCCTATGTAGTATACTAGGGGATTCAACTAGCCAAGAAGAGACAAATTCCCACTTTAAATATAGTCGGGGATTCCAAAAACCCCATTATATACTTTGTAACTGTCTATTATCCAAAGGATAAGGATTAAAAGTATTGGTGGATCACATCAGGTTCTCCTTGTTGAATCTCAATGTTCAATTTTATCATGTGTATCATTATAATAATTATGAAGTAGATGCAATAGCCAATAATGCCATAGGGAAAGATCTTGTTCATATGGGAGTTAATGGAGTTGAATGTATGGTTACCCGCCCTTGATCACATGAATTGGCTCAAGATTGGAGTTCCTTTCATCCACGTGGTGAGCCTCATTACACCACATGGAAATCATTTGCATTGGGAAAGACATCGTCTTGTTAAGACTTTAAAGTAAGGATATGATATTATGTTGTGAAGTGGGAAACTTGATATGGTTCATGGGTGGAATTATAACTTATCAATGCAGGTACAATCCTGGTACATTTTCATTACCATTTCGATGGATTTTCTCCAAGAGGGATGTGAAGTCATTATGGCAAGAAAAAGAGCCAAAGAGAAAGTACAGAGGTGGATGGTAACTCTGGGTAGTGTCTTCAGCCACATTAACATCTCACGTGGCAAAATCATGCGAAATTATTAACTCGAGAAAATGCAGGTACACAACAAACAGATTTATCATATTGGGATTGATCTCTTAGTTATTGATGGAATTGAGATAGTCTCCAGGGGTGTATAATTTCTTAATATCCCGGGGAATGGTTTGGAAGATAGTTTGGTGAGATACCTAGAGGATTCGGTCTTGTTTCTCATGAATTATTTCATGCATCTCTTAGTGGTATTTATAGTGTTGAATTAGGTAATCGATATTTGCACTCTTTCCTCTTCTTCACTGGTGTTCAATGGTAGAGGTTGTAATTTGTTGGGTGCACTTCTTCCTGTAGGCAGAGGATACCTTTGGAATTTCTTGTTGTTGGTTCAAGGAGGATTTCTATCTCACTTCACATCCTCTACATGCTCTTATTCTATCCATCCTAGGAAATCCATTTATTATGGACTCTAGGAACAATGATTTGCAGCAAAATGAAGGCATGCTCGAGAGTGAATTTGAGGAAAGACAATGCTTAATTATTCAAGTTTTCTCCCTTAGTTCAACTATTTCATTTTCTCTGGATACCCTGGTTCAAAATAGGGTCTTGGTGGGTCAGCTTCGGGATGAGGTTGGTTTACTAAGAAGCCATATTGAAGCTCTATAGTTCCAGTTGGCTCAGTGGGACGAGGACCAGGGGAACTGTTCTCTTGGATGAAATATTGGTGGTGAGGCAACGTCAGTTTTGGCTCCAATTTTGGATTTAAATGACCTTGTGGTGACTCTAGAAGACGATGACCAGCTTGGTCAGGCCTATGAAAACCATGGAAATGGTAGTGTTGTGAGTGGGAAATCCCTCTACGGACTAGCATTTAGGGTTAAAATATGCATGCAGAAAAGACCTAAAGATCTCTATTTTCTACCGTCGTCCCAGACCTATTCCCCATTATTCTTAATAAAATACATAGTTAAGTGAGCATACCTTATTATGGGCATTTGATGTAGATCCTTCCTTATGCTTGATCGTTTTTTGATTGTAGCTCTCCTCCCAAGGCTGACCTGCATTCACACAAAACAAACAACAAACTCCACATGCATTCAATATATAGATTAATGGGTTAGAGATTCAATAAACAAGTATACAACAAATCATAAGAACCTCATATGGTGGGATGGGAAAAGTATCTCTTTATTATTAACTTCAACAAATCAATTTATAATGATGAAGCCGACCCCTGCTCCACGAACCTAGTCCTGGGCTCCTCTTCAACTCTCCTCCAACTTCTTTGCTCTGTATTTCTCTTTGCATGAGGATGGCTAAAGGGTTGGGACAAAGGGAATGTACAATCAGGTATAGTTTCTTTACTATGATTTTCCTTCTCCAAATGGGACCCCTAACCCTTCTTTTATAGGCTAGAAGAAGCTCGGTATTTGGATGAACCCTCAGCCATGCATGGCCGGAAGATTCAATTAACTCACCCAAAGCTGTGTGTTCCGTCGACAACTTTCCTTTTTTCATGCTTTTGTAGGTACACACTAGCTGTTTTGGGTCAGCAAGCGTGTACACGCGTGCAGTAATAGAGCAGGGCACGTGGGCCTTTATAAAAAGTTTTTTTAAGAAGAATTGTTCAGCAGTGCTTTGGCAAAGAAGGGATCTGAGATGGCCTGATGCTAGGTAAGCATGTATGGTGCAAATTAGGGTTATAACAGGTAGTGATATGGACCATGATTCAAATCCTCAAGTACATTTTGTTTAATAATATTTATTTGCAGTACTTATTACTTAGTTTATACTGTTCAACATAGCGACAGTATTAGAATATGGTTAAGTAATAGTAGCAAAACAAAATTATGGTGGTATAAATCTCTAGTTGAGATGGAATTTTGTTATGGATTAAGACTCTCTTTTTGTACTCAGTGGTTTCAACCACACCCTTTTGATGAATAAAAATCCACCAGCTTTAAAAAAAAAAATGTTGCTCCTTCATTCATCATTCCAAATGACATCTTATCATACATGAAATTTCCCCATGACATAGTAAATGTATTTTTATATCGATCATCTTTATGAATAGTGATTTGGTTAAATACCTAGAAAAACCATCCATCATGGAAATTTTATACTGTTCAACATAGCGATAAAACATAACGATAGTGTTAGAATATGGTTAAGTAACAATAGTAGAACAAAATTATGGTGGTATAAATCTCTAGTTGAGCTGATTTTTTTTTATGGATTAAGACTCTCTTTTTGTACTCAGTTGTTTCAACCACACCCTTTTGATGAATAAAAATCCACCATCTTTAAGAAAAAAATGGTGCTCCTTCATTCATCAATCCAAATGACATCTTATCATATATGAAAGTTCCCCATGGCATAGTAAATGTAGTTTTATATCGATCATATTTATGAACAACGATTTGGTTAAATACATAGAAAAACCATCCATCATGGAAATTTTATGACCTCCAACCACATTCTATAATATATGATCCCATTTTTTGAGGGGGTAATTTTCCTTCAAAGAAACCCTGTTTAAATTTAAAAAATCCACACAAGGCATATTTCACCATTCTTTTTCCGAACGGACACCACAATCCAAATGGAATCTTATCATATATTAAATTTCTCCATGGCGTATTAAATGTAGTTTTATATCTATCATCTTTATGAATAGTGATTTGGTTATAACTAGAAATTTTATGAGCTACAACCAGACTCTGTAAAATATGATCCATTTTTTACAGGGGGTAATTTTCTTTCAAAGAAACCCTATTCAAATTTCAAAAATCCACACAAAGGGAGATTTCACCATTATTTTTCCAAATGGGAACCAAATTGGCCACCCATTCTAAAATCACAATGGAATTAGAATTTTGGCATCCAACAATATTTTGACCTCCTTCTCTATCATGGGTAGTAGAAATGGATTAACTTGTTGAAGATTCTACCAAAAAGGATTAAATCCATCTTTCAAAGGTATCCAATGTTGAATAATAGACATATCATAGGTCTTTAGGTATTTTGATTCCAAGAAAAGGTATCCATGAATTCTTTGAAAATATGAATATAACTTTGCTTATATTCTGGTGATAAATTATTGGATAACTTGATTTTTTTGGGTTTCTTTGTCATACAAAGATTTATTTCTTCCACATTTTCAACTGAAAGATTCAAACTTGGCTTCAATGCCTCATCCTTCTGATTGAAAAGTTTCTCAGGGGGAATGAGACCCCTATGAATGTAGTTATTTTTTCAGTTGCAAAATATTATGATTCCTAATTTGTTGTTTTGCAACTGGTTCTGGATATCCGCATCTATAGATAATTCTTCTCCATAATCTCCATCCTCATCAATACATGTAGTAGAAAACTCATTTACCATTTCCAAAAATATTTTGATTTGTTGATTATCCTAAAACAATTGTCAATTCTTGATATTGTTAGGAATTGATGTTTGATGGAGAAAATCAATTTCGTACCTCAAATGAAATACATTAGGTGGTAGGAAAATGGAAGTTTCCATGGGGAAGGGGTCAGCTGGTTGATTTTTTCCCCTCGGAATAGATGTAAAATTGGAAACTAAAATAAATTTTCTTCCAAATCCCAAACTGATTCCGATAAGCTTGCAACCATGGAGGCTTGGTATGGAATTTTGTCTTCACTTGATTAATTACAAGCTTAGAATCCCCCCAAAATGATAAGTTTAGGATTTTCAACCTTTTGATTTCTTCTAGTACTAAGACCAAGGCCTCATATTCAACCATATTATTTGTTGTTTCAAAGCTTAACTTGTAATATAATGGCATATTTTCTCTACTAGGTGATATAAAAATAATCTACTATCTAGAGCCTTCTTTTAATGAACCTCCATCAAAGAACATATTCCAAATCTTATTTTCGTCCGGTTGAGAATGCATAACAATTTGTTATCATATGCCCATTTAATCAAAGTCATCTATAATGGATAGGACATAGTTCTCGACATCATCATATACCACATACAATGGAAAAATTTGGGGATTCTCGACATTGCTAATAGTGTATGCAAAACGATCTTCATGGTACAATATACAAGTATGACCACCAAAGAATGGGATAAAAATGTATGACAAACCGAGTTGCAAAGTTCCACCTAAATTTTCACCATAAGAGGTCTGAATAGAAGCATGCCATAACTAATCAAAACATTAGACACTATAATATCTTTCATTATACTTTTGTTTGGAATTTGTGCTAGATTTACCTTTGACTCTTTAATCATACCTAAGCATTAAAATATCTTTGAATAAAAAAAGTAGATATCCTTATACTGTTTGGTGATATCTAAGCCCAACTTTTCCATAATATCCTTTGGCATCATATTATGTAACACTTCTAAATCCAACATACAATTATGAAACATCTGATCATGAATTGTAAGACGTATATAAAAAAGGGTTGTTGTATTATCATCCTTCTCCAAGTATGGACCCACTTGCACCTGAGGCGAGTCATCTTGGGTGTTAATAGAATCTGAAAATGTTGTTGATGCTAAAATTTTGAAGAGTAGATGTACCAATAATTCTATTTATATCAATTCTAAAAATTTGGATCTTGACTATCTCATTTAAAGGAATAGGGATTTGAATTTTATTAAGTTCATTTGATAAACTAAAGGAACCTTGATTTTGATGTTGAGCTACCTCAGTTTCTTTCCCCTCATTTTTTTTCTCTATACAACCCTATTCTTTGCTGCATTAGGATTCGTCTGAACCACTTTATGTGACACATCAACAGGATTTGTTGATGTTATGTGTTCTTTTCTTGGCCACAAGACATACTTATGTTGTAGCTTAGTTTGCATGGAGCAACATCTATATTGTGCAGTGCCCCATAAATATTCTATTTCATCTTGTGAGATACCAAAATTTTGATGATGGATAGCTAATGATTCTCGATAATCATATTGTGTCAATTGTTTATAGGATCCTTCACCTTCAAACCAATTCAATTCTAGAAGTGCATCTATCTCATCAATCATTTCTTTCTCATCCATTCCTTCTAAACAAAATTCCTCTAGTATATTAGCATTATTATTTTTTATCAAGGAGGGATTAGGGGGAAGCTCTTCAACTCTCCTTTCTTGATTCAAAATCTATGGATTGAAAGGCCTTCTAAAAGGTAATTGATTTTTTACTTGAAAATTAGGATTTCTTTGCCCACCATTATTCATAAGAAAATTTCATTGGTCAAAATTGGACCAATGACCTTATTTCCAAGATCAAGACAAACAATATTGTTTGAAAATTCCTTAATCAATTTTGTCATTTCCTCTATATTGAAATCTTGAGCACTTGTAGAAGTTGATTCTTGGTTGGGATTCTCTTCTATTTGCTTCTTCTTATCAACACTTTCAATCTTAACGCTAATAATTCTCGAAGCTAACATATTATCCTCAATATACACTGCCTCACTCTGCATCAAGTCAAGGGTTCTTGATCTTTGTTCTCTCAACATCATGGAAAAATCAGAATCAAATACAACTGCATAAGAAACCTTGGTATCTGGTACTAATGGCCTGATATCATCTAGTATTGTAACGTACCTTCATTCTTAATATCAAAAGTAGGGTCTACTGGTCTAACATTTCATTGATGGTAGAAATATGCAAATCAAAATATAACACATTAAGACCATTTACAACATAGAAACTGTTATTCTTAATTAATATGATAGTTTTTGGCATTACACTAGTCAACATAAGGTCAATCTTTCCATCTTTAAATGCAATTTCTTGATTGTAACTTCCCTCGACACCATAATCAAGTTGAATATCTCAATTTAATTAGAACTAGCACTTCACAATTTGCCACATAATACCTTTTCAAGATGTCGATACTTAAGCATATATATCATAATGAAAACACAATAAGCATAAGCATATGATTCACATACTAACTCTATTTCAGAAGTTCCTCAATCATTTCAACTCATAAATTCCCCAGAATCTCTTAGATGGAGGTCTTGTTCTATCCAAAAGAGAATACTCTTAGGGTTTAAGGTTCAGGTCCTTAAGCTCATGCTTATAAAAAATTATCCATTGATTAGAAGTGTGATTCCATGATCATCAGAGTCATAGTAAACATAAGGAAATGACCTTTTTTTTTTTTTTTTTTTTAATCTACATGCTTCTTTCCTAATGATTGTTTAATCTACAGACCTCTTGCCTCATTGTTCACTAATACATGGTTATACATAATGACATAAAACCTTATATAAAATTAAATCACAATGTTGACACCAAAACATGATACAATATATCATACAATAGAGGTGAATAGCTCACAATAATCTACAAAATAATTTACAATAGTTACACAATAATCTATGCATAACTTTCATATAATTTCAAGGGTATGGGGGATATATCCTCCTTGTTGTTTTAAGAGGATAATGTAAGAGTAAAAATGCTTCAAACCAATCAATAACTATCTTATTTAATCCCTTATAAATGTTCACATCAAATTCCAAGACTTTTCATATACAATAAAAACAAATTGTCTAGGGTATGGGGGATTTGAGTAGCCCTTCTTAACCTGACTGTATTTTCACCTTTTGGGGAATGAAACAAATGAATCTAATTTCTAAATTTGGTGAGCATGTGGATATTGATATCAAATATTTGTTGTTAAAATTTGAATGTCGATGGACAATGTATGTCCACGTTATAGTAGAATTTCACATACATCCATTTTGTGATTTTAGGAGTCATACAAAAAAAAAAAAAAATGAAGTTTATTTTTTGTGAACATGTAGGTATTGATGTCAAAAAATTTATTTTAAAATTTGAACATCAATGGACTTTGTATGGCCAAGTTATTGTAGAATTTCATCTATAACCATTTTGTGTTTTTAGAAGTCATACCGACAAATCTGTGAGCATGTATATATTGATTCCATATACTTTACGTTAAAATTTGAACATCAATGGACACCATATGATCAAGTTATAGTAGAATTTCATCTACAACCATTTTTCATTTTTAAGGGCCATACAGGAAAATTAAAGACTAATTTTTGGTGGGGATATGTACTAACTAACTCCACTCCAAATTTGGTCTTTATTAGACTTCATATGAAATCGTTTCACTAAAAATACAAAACTGGTTTTCAATGCATTTCTATAAAAAAATTGCATGCAATGTGTTTATCAATGCATTATTATACAATTTTTACAATTTGATAACTTATAACAAAAACCATTCACTCAATGACATATACATAATTTCCTTGGCATGAGCTCAAAATAAATAATGATAACATGCATGTACATTCCATCATGATTGAAATCTTACTTAAAAAAAACAATATCTTATCTTTCATAAAATGAGTTCCAAGGCAACTGACTGTGGGAGAACCATTTTCCTCCCAACCACAAGAAAATACTTTTTCAATGACACCCTTTAGATCACCAAGGTGAAGAAGAGTTGTCATAATTCCCAAATCACTCTTCTCTTTACCACAAGTTCCCAAACCAACCCAAAAAATCCAACAAAAAATGTAGAGGTTCAAGAAAGTACTTCCCTCCTCAATCTTGGTGTCTAATTCCATATGATAGTGCCTCTTTTATCTCTCCATGGATCTTATGATAGTTGGGCTGCTCCTTTTTCATCAAGAACTCTATTCTCTCCTCAATAAGTCCCTTTTTTCTCCACCTTCTCTTCCTAATTCGAATTCTCTTTTTTTTCATGAATGAAGGAGAGGGAAAGGAAGAGTCCTAACCCTACTCTTCCACTCCCTTGATGATAGGGATTAATAGTTATATTTGAACTCTCCTTGATTGCATGAATATAGGAATTCATTTCTTCAATATAAGAAGTAGGCATTTAAGTATATGAAATAATTACTTAGAGTAATTAATCATTTCACCAGGATCATAATTGTAACATCATAAATATTAGGATAACATGTTAATTTGACAATTACATGAAAGAGGTTGTAGATAGAATATAGTAGTAACCATGAGAGATAGGCCAATTCCCCCCTTATACCCCCTTACCTTTCTCCTCTAGTGAACTCATAGTTCCATCGATGTTTCCTCCCTCCAGTCAGCCTCAGAACCTTTCATTATATTCACAATAATCAAGTTCAAAGGGTTGAGACCAAGGTATTAAATTCCCCTCCCCTTAGAATAACATCGTCCTTTGCGTTTTCTTCTTTTCAACAAGTTTCCATGTCTTTATTCTTTGACTGCACTTGCAATGTCATTCTCTTCATGGCCACTTTGTATCGCTACTGTTTATCTTGGACACCATTGTCGAATCATTTTTATACTATCTTAGAACACCTCCAAGACCTTTAACAATCCAACACATACTTAAAATAATAAGCAAATAAAATAAAATGCATGTCATAGCCATTTTAAGCCTCAATTATTCCATTCATAGAAATTTTACATCATAATTGAAACATATATATTCATAACATAATATTAAATATGAAAATATTCCCAATACTTTTCTGTATTTATATGTATATGCTCCATATGGCTTCCACAGACAAGACTCAACTCATTGTTTTCTCGGACACACCCAATGTATATAATGAACTCATGATCCTAGCTAACATGTAACATGAATCTCTCATAATATATTCATTCAAGTTGCCTCTTCCTTGCATTCACTCACTCTCTAGGCTTAAGCATCCCCTTCTCTATTAAACAGTCCCTTGGGTGATCCATCATTTTCCAAGGATTTCTTGCACAAGAAGAGCATAGACTTACAGAGTCTTATTTCTAGGGCATCCCACTGGCTTTCTCTAACATAACATATCATATTTCAAAGATGATCAAGGTATATCATAGGGTTCCAATGTCACTATAGTATCATTATTTATGTGATTTTCAGCTCCAACAACCATCATTTGTCCTTCCTAGATAGATCTGCCATCTCACCTATATCATACACATATAGTTACCACGAGATATCATAATAATAATTTCAGTAAGAAATATTTTGTGTCAAACCTGTTTCATACATAAATTATATTTCACAAGTATGACATTCTTCTCATAATGTTTGGCTCTTGCATGTGGTAGCACCCAACATTCATTATGGACTTACACTCATTTCCATATCAAAGACCATTCTACATGCAATTAGAACTTTCAATCAAAAAAACAATTGTGAGTATTCATGCATATAATCCTTTCATTGAAACATTTACAACAACCCCTAAAATGATCTTATAATTATAACACACTAATAATTCAATCACTTTTATTTGTTCATCACATGAAATGATAAGAAACTATCATTCATTATATATTCATTACTAACATTCTAATCATTTCATAATAAAATCAAACATTTATTCCAGTAAGCCAAAGTTCAAAAATCGATGATTTCATAATCACACTCTTCACTAAAAAAAAATAGAATTCATGATTAGTTAGTTTCACTTTGTTTTTTTGGTGAGGGATTCATACTACTCCTTTCAATATTCAAAAATTCCTCAGGGGTACTATAAGGTCTTTCTTTTCACGGTATTTAGTATTGCAAATGCTTGTTCCATACAAGCATGCACCTACTCAATGTATCAAACATATATACCAACATGATTCATAATTATATGATCATTGTTTGTATGCTTTCATAGTTCATTTATGCACATATAATTGTAGGATCATTATTTGTATGCTTTCATAGTTCATTTATGCACATTTACTCGATGCATCCTCACATTGAGTCAAACTTACCATAATTGATGCAGGAGCATCAAAGGAAATTCATGATTCTGGCCCTACGAGGGTCAAACCATTTACTAAAGGGGGTTGGTTCCCTTAATTTTCAATTTCATTTTAATAAGTAGGTTGAGGGACCTCTAGGAGACATCTAATTGAGTTCGATTGTAATTGGTTGTAATAGGTGTGTTATGTTTCTAATTTTTAGAACAGAGTGAGTGATTTGGGATATTTGTTGAGATTGATTGGGATCTAGATGTTAGATCCATACGAGATTTCATTTAACTATATCAAGTGTGTAATTGTTCATAATTAGTGTCGAAGAGGGTGAGTTTGTGTGCATTAAAATAGGGAGCTATGAGATAGTTACCATTTTGAGTTCTGGTATTGAATTAATAAAGTGAAAAGTTTGAATTTTATCTATGGTATTGATGCAGGAGCATCGCCAACACATCAAGCGAGCCAACACATCAAGTGAAAGACAACTGGATAAGCTAGCACACATTTTGAAATACTTTGAAATTGTTGCGTGATCTTAAATGGTTCATTTAAGAAACGACACACTTGTATTGTAATGGACCTTGAGCGGATAAGTTCTCGTCCTTAGGTAGATGAGGCATTTAAAATAGTTAATGCTGGTAGATATAATATTTAAGTCTAGATTTGATAGTTTAGAGTTCGAGAGGGAAAACGGATATAGACACCCTCATTGTATCATTGTAACATAATCAAGAGTAGGAGCAAGAAGAGAAGAGAAAATAGAGATAATTGTATGAAGAACACTCCATGTACATATATTGAATTAATAGAAGAAAGCTTTGATTCAATTCCATGGTTATGTGTTGTTTCTCTGTGTATTGATATTATGCTCATGAATATTTGCTTCCTGTCATACATTTGCTTTTATATGTTGTGTATGTGATTTCATGGTTGAATTGAAGTCTGGAAGGTTGAGTGAATGAGTTTCAATTGTTTCTCTAAGTGAGCCAGAAGATTCCTGCAAGGAGTGCAGTCGAATTGTCCGCAAGGAGTGCGTTGACAGAAGGGTTCACTTAGAGTTAGCTTTTGTTCTCATTTCCTCGAGAGTGCAGATAGGCACAGTGTCATGCAAGGAGTGTGCAGACCAAGTGAAGTCTCAGAGTTGTGATTCTGAGCAAAGTATTGAAAGACTACTACTGCAGGAGTGTGTGGGGTCGAAAGACTTCAACACTTAAGAGTTGTTGAAGATTTGCCGCAAGGAGTGCACGCAAGAAGTTCTCAAAAGGACTTGAGAAGTCGAGAGCAAGCTCAGGAGGATTAGGCCTTCGAATTCGTCGAAGGATTCCACAGAGAGATTGTGCATCGAAGTGTTCGAGCAAGCGTTGAAGACTCGCGTGCAGGGTGATGAGTTCCGTGGAAGAGTGTCTCGTCATTTCAGGGATTTCATTGGGAAGAACGGACGGTCGAAATTCTCCGAGGGGAATTCGTGAGAATCCGAGGGCCATTGGATCTTGCGGAGGTGCAAGGAAGTTACTGTGTAGCGCAGAGAAGTTCTAAGCTCAGGAGGGGCAGAGCATTGATACTAGTCGGCTGGGGCGTTGTATTATTCGTGAGATCGTCTATCGGGATCTCGTGAGAAAAGTGTTGAAGAGTTGACAACGGGAGTCACGAGGCCGCGAGGTGCGATATCCCAACGGTGACATAAGCCATGTGGGACCATAGGAGCGAGTAGAGTACAGGTGGCAGAAGTTATCGAGATCTCGCAGCAGGGAGCACCGAGATATTGGTGTCCAGATTCGCGAGCACGTGAGGTCCGATACCCCAATAGAACTAGCGAGGAGTTGAAGTGACAGTTCACACGCGTATCGGAGTCTCGTCACATCGGGACTCGGAAGACGAAGAAATCAGGGTTTGAGGTCGTGAGTAGCGAAGAAGCAAGGGCGCAAAGTCACGAACGCACGAGAAGGTCGTATCGACGTTTCGGCACCTCGGGCATCGGGAGTTGGAAGTCTGAGGACTTGGCGATGCGAGGGGCGAAGTTGCGATAGTGCGAAGCTGCGATAGCACAGAAGTTCCAACAGGGGAAAAGTCAGCGAGTTGACCAGTCATCGGGTCTCGGGGATTCGAGAGCCCAGCGATCAACCGAGAACTCGCGAAGTCGCAAGTGCCAATCCTCCGAAAGGGAGAAGAGAGGATTGTGCGTGAAGAGAACCTGTGGGGTGCAGATTTCTCGATTGGGAAATAGAAGAAACGTTGAGTTCTTCGGGCAGCGAGTGAAAGAGGATCCTGAGGAGAGCGGTCGTACCAGTGAGGGTAGGTCAGCACCAGGTATTCATGTGTGTCTCAATGTTCTCAGAACTATACTTTGAATGATGTGGGGGAATTTCTCTCCAATTGTAAATTAATTCTCTATCAATTGGATCCTACACTTAGATCGAGGAAGGCTCAATACCAATTCACATTGTATAGGAGGTTAAATTTTGGTCGTTAGATCTAGATAAGAGGAGGAGTTTGGAGTCATCAATTGACTTCCAAAGGAGTGAGGAAAATACATAGATTTATCTCCGATCATTGATCATGTTTAGATCAACGATATCCATCATTCGTTGATTGAATAACAGGGAGCATCCGATCATGGTTGAAGAGAGGAATCGACAATGGGAAATCCTTCACGATTTAAAGTAGCTAGAAGGTTAATGTCGAGGTGATTTGCGAATTGATCTGGAGCATTGATCAATTGGATTACGTGTCACTCAAATTCATGTTCCATTAATTTCTTAACAAACCACTTTGTTGGAGTGGCAAAATGATGTAGGAGAATCACAAGAAAGCGCAAAGCGGAGGACAGCTGGATACGCACCAACACACATTTTGAAGATATTTTGAATTTCAAAAGGATGGAACATTTATGTAATATTTGGAGAGACATAAGTGCTCTTAAATGTTTTGGAAATTGTAACGCAAATCTTGAGCATTTTCTCTCATCTGTCGATTGTAGGCAATTAATGTAATCAATGTAAAGTAGTTGTAGGCTTTAATTCGATTAGATATATTGAGGTTGTAGGAGGGAAAACTCGAGAAAGCTACCTCGTATGTATTGTATTGGACTATTATTATCAATTGTAATAGTAAGAGCAAGAGCAAGAGCATAGGAGGGAAGAGAAGAACATAGATTGTAGAAGTTGTATAAGAAGATAGTTGTTGCTATAGAACCCATGTACAGAAGCACTTGAATTAATATAAGAATGCTTTGATCCAATTTCATGGTGTACTAATGGTTACTGTTTGCATCTATTGAATGGTATGTTTAGAGTTTGCTTATATGCTCTGTTATGCATTTGATTCAATGCTTTGTGTGTATGATTTCATGTTGAACATATGAAGTCTGTGAGAGGGAGAGTATGAGTTTCAATTGTTTCTTGTCTTGAGAATTCTTGCAAGGAGTGTAGTGAAGGTCCGCAAGGAGTGCATTGACAAAATTATGAGATTTTGTCTCAGAAAAGCTAAGGAGGGATACTGTTGTTCTCATACCATTAGAAGTGCAGTTATAGTACAGATCCAGACAAGGTGTGTGCAGGCAAGTTTAAGTCTTATACTTTTCCAACCCAGTGAGTGGTTGAAGAGCTACTATCGCAAGGAGTGTGCATAGTTGGAGAGTTTAGATAATCAGTGATTATCGTGAAGGTCGCAAGGAGTGTGAGTAGAATTCCTTGGAATCCTTGAGTTTTAGCCATAATCAAGCTCAAGAGGGATAGAGTCTTGGAAATTTCAAGAGAAGGATGAGGGTTGAAGACACCTCGCAGAAACCAAGCTCAGGAGGAAATGTGCCAAGTTATTTGGCTAGGAATCTTTGAGAACTTGATTGGATGGTTGAATTTCTCGGAGGGAGAAACATCGATTTTCCATGGACTGTTGGATCTGGTGGATCAGTGGAGAGGTTAAGGCTGAGTGTATTTCAAAACTCGCAAGCTCAGGAGAGGTAGCAACCATTAGATCTGAATCAATGAGAGCCATTCGTTTGGGTGCTTTGAATTTTGGCATTTCGGAAGTCAGAAGTGTGGAGGAATTCGTTTTTGGGAATCCCCGATACGCGAATTCTCGACATGATATGGACCATTAGATCATGGAAAGTTCAGGACCGTTGATCTGTAGAAAAGAAGTTGTGAGTTCAGACTTCGGGGAATAAGGGAAGAGTTGCATCATGAACTCACGAGTCACGAAATCCTGACGCGCTCATAAGTGTAGCCCTAAGATTTGACCAGAGGTCATATGGTTGAGGCATAAGGGAGAAGTTAAAGACTCGTTAGCCTATTTCAAGGTTTCGAGAATTGAATGAGTTGGGGGGACTCACAACAGAAATCGTGAAGTCGCGAAATCTGAAACACCTTTTTGGGTTAAGTTAGTGGTCACATGGAAGTAGAGGTTCGCACTTAGTGCTTGTTCATGCAGGCGTAACTTCTAAGAAGGACCTGTGGTTTTATTTTTATTGAAGGCTTCGGTGGGAACTAAAGAGAAATTTTGGCTCAGGGAAATAGAAAGATCCAAAGACTGGGAGGTCAAGCAGAACCTTCTGAGGTAGGGATGTTTCATCAAGAAATAACAAGGACTGTTCAAGGTCATTGCTTGATTAAAACAAAACCATCGATATGATAGAATGGAAAGCTATAAGTTAGCTCCAATCTGGATCAGCACTCAATCATAAAGTATGGTCATATGTTAAAAGAGATAAGCCCTTGGGTATTACATGTTGAACCTCCGTGCCTTTTTCAAACTAGATCAGGGTTCTAGCCCTTGATCCTTTTGAAGCCTTGAGGAGAGCGCCAACACCACAATTAAGCCTAAGAATTGTTAGATGCACTCTAATCCTGTTAATGAATGAGGATAAGTTGATAACTCATATAGAAAAATTTCATAGTGAAATTGATTCCGACTGTGACTCTTTGGCACCTCCAATAAATTTGAAACCAGAGGTGAGATTGGAGTTGGGCATTGATCCAACTAGGCTATCAATAATTCAAGCTCATGTTTTTTACCAAGACAAGTTGGAGGACCCAACCAACACCTCTACACATCATCCAAACACTTCCCTATTACTTCTTCGAACATTTGGATACCTTCCTTCTCAACCCAAACACAACACTACGAATATAATCCTTAGTGTTGGAAAAGATGTTGTAGTCCAAAACATTGATTACAAGTAGGGATACCATTGGATTTTTGTGCAGTGTTATAGATTTTTCCAAATCCAACACATTATAGCCTCACACATTTTTCTCACATGGAATCAAGTTTCATATGGTATACACAACTCATAACATGAGTGTTGTGACTCAATCATTCTAGTTATTACCCTTAACCAAATCAATAATGTCATACCAACTCATGAATGCATCACAAAGGTTCTAACAATATTGACATATTGAAAGCTTCTTTCTTGTGGCATACTCCACTTAGGTGTCAATGACATACATGCATTCATACATCATCATAAACATATAAAAAAAGATATCAAATATGACTAAAGGAATTCTTACCCAATTCCTTTAATGTCACATGCTTTATTGACATGACTAATTTTTATACCTGCATGGTTTCCATCAACATTATTGATGTTACCTGATGAGATAATTCCTCATGTGAACTCACATTATCCCTTCATCAACCTCTTGATAAACATCCTCTTGTCCTCATTCTTTTCATGAGGTTGTCTTTCATAGGTAGCTTGATTATCAACATATTCAACCATTCCTATCCATGATACAACAATCAACAACCACATAATTTATCATGCTATACTCATTGCATATGTCACAACACTCTTAATCAATAAACAACATCATATATGATCCAACATATTTATATGCACTCTACCACATGCTATCTCTCAATGTGTCTATTAGTGAAAATGTATTCCAACTATTTTACTGTCTTGTATTTATTAACATTCCCATGCATTAACTGTTCACACATAACAAATTTCTCAATCTAGATAAATATAATAGAACACTAAAAGAGGAGTCAAGAAATTCTCCCTTCCATTTCCCCTCTACATAGCATGGAATTCCACAACATAGCTAATCAACTCCATGGCATTTATGTCGTTCACATAATAAATCATTAGATGTGATATTCACATCCAAGTAACAATACTTAGTTAATGCACCTAAATTATAATTCTACTTCAAAAGCATACAATTCTACTCTAGAAACACAATAGAGTTTGAGGTGAGAAAAAAATAAAATTCCTCATTCCATGTTTTCCTTATTAGTCGCATGTGCTATTTATTGTTGCAATTCAATGATTGGTAAATTTGCATCTTCCTATGATGTTTTTCACTTTCCTTTCCTCCTATGGTATTCCATATTCAAACATGATCTAATCAGGACTTCAATGAGCCATTTTCTAGTATGCATGGAATCATTCTCTACAACTCTCATTACTTGGTTTCTTTCCTTGATGCAGTCCACATATTAAAACAAGAAATGAAACTTGTAAAGTTCAATTAGAATGAAGTATACTCAACATATGAATCATATGTAAATCAAATTTATTGAAATATTCACCATCAAGTAAATTCAAATGAATTGTAATCAATCAAATTCAAATTCGACTATTTCTCATAGCAAGTAGATTCAAAT
>JASDQU010790225.1:254456-265977 GCA_032191745.1 Picea mariana | reverse complement strand
AGCTTAGCACCACTAGCTTCTTTCCCTCATGTGACCACTGGTGGTGACCACATGTTGTGCCAAAAGGCACTTCGTATTTCGTGAACTTATGAACTTTATCAAGCCTGATCAACGGTTGAGATCTCCAATGATACGACGGTCCAGATCTCATCGTGATCTCACATATCACGATTCCTGTGATGAAGGGTCTCTATACTCCAAGTCACGATCTCCAAGACTCTGAGATTGAGCTTAACACCGCTAGCTTCTTTCTCCATATTCTGCAGATGTAACCACTGGTTGTGACCACAGCCTTATTCAAAAACACATTTCACACTTTCACGTCTCGAGTATTCTGTGATGAGTCCTCTCGACTCTCCATGTCAAAAACTACGAAATAGAGCTTGGCTTCTCTAACTTTGCTCTCCAGCTCTCGACAATGTGACCATGAGATATGACCACTCACCAATCAAACGAGAACTTCGCTCCTTTGAATTTCCAGTCAGTGAAATGATGATCTTTCGCCATATGTCCCTCTTGGATCAACGGTCAAGATATTATCGCTATTTCGCAACTTCACGGGCCTTCGTCATGCCTAATCAACGGTCCACGATCTCGATGATTCGACGATCCAGATCCTTTCGTGATCTCGCATATCGCGAGTTCCCACACCATGTTCCATTGACTCCTCCAATGTTCAAGTCAGTGAAATTCCAATCGCTTTCCACGTGTCTTATGACTCCAACAGTCAGGATTGTTATCGCGATTTCACATATCGCAAGTTCAAACCTCTTTCCTTTGGATTTCCCGATCTACGAAAATCCGAAACGAAACCTTTGTCGTGCTTTGACTGTTTTCCTCCTTCTGACTTACACTGCTGATCTTGCCATTATCGCTATGCTATTGATCGTGTTGATATTAGCCATCAATGGTAAACACACATCTATGCTACTGATCATGCTGATCTTTGCCATCAATGACAAACACACATACTCTGCCTCTGTCTAAAAACATGCCAACAAACTAACCATTAAGTCTCATATTTTTTAAAGGAATATTGTCACATAATGGCGTAAGAAAATGGTTGATTTTATCCATGCCTAATGAAAATGTACATTTCTACTGCCCACTAATTGTAGGTTACTCAAAGATAAGGTACTTATGAGAGATAATTCCTTGCCGGATAGCTGTGCAGAGGCAAAGAAAATGCTAAAAATGTTGGGTGTTGAGTACATATCATACCATGCATGTCCAAATGATTGCATTGTACGTAGAAAAAAATATGTGGACAAAGAGACATGTCGATAATGTGGGCATGATAAGGGTATGGCACATGGTTCTGCTCATAAGATATTGGGGCACATGACTATAATTCCAAGGATTTAAAGGCTCTTTCGCTGCAAACAATTAGCTGTGTTGCAAGGGTGGCATGCCTCACATAGAAGTGATCTAAGAGTTTTACAATTCTCAGTAGATTCAATAGCCATGAAACATATAGAGGATACATGGATCAATAAATTCAAGGATGATATTAAAAAAATCAAACCTTAAATTTTTTATTGTTTGAAAAATTCAAAATTCAAATAATTATATACTTTATTTGATGGCACTTCTAAGGATAATTCCAACAAAATAACTTCTTGGAACATCAATGAGTTCTGTAATCACACTTTTGGTGTTGGTATTACCAACTTTGATGGCATTCCCAACCTTAACTAGTGCAACTATCACACCCTTCATCTATTCCACTGCATCCTTCCATTTTCTAGTGATATAAAATTATATTAATAATTCTTTTTATGTACATTCTTCTTGAAATAAGTGTAAATATAGGAAGGACATGGAAATTCTAAAATAGTTTTTTCTAGAGCCTAGTCACAATTAAGGAAAAGTTTAAGGATCCATACTTATCTAAAAGTATAGAAACTTTTGCCAATTTTACTAATGCTTAAAATACTGATTATAAAATATTTGGTGATATTCTTCGGAAAGTATTCCAATTTCTAAGTATTTGTATATTTTTTAGAAAATATTGACAACTTATAGAGTAAAATAATTTTATTTCATATTAGAATTTGTGTGAATAATTTAAGAAAAAAATAGAAATTAGCAAATTATTTTTAGAAGAAAAGAAGACAAATCATGAAGTTTAGCCTCTAAAGTTTTCCCTGATCATAATCCAACCCTAGAAAGCTTGGATATAAATTGTTACCATGGAAGATAAAAAATGAAAACAAACATTGAAATTCATTATTATTAATGATTTCGTTTTCATATTTAATCATTTAAATTTGATTAAATAAATTTAATTAATTTAAATTTTTAAATAATAAAAAAAATATTAAATATAACTATTATAAATTTAATGAACAATTATTATAACTTTATCATTACAATAGATGAAAAAATAACATTTCGTAGGAGTAATTATTCAATTTTTTTTTCATTTATTAATCAAATATAATATTTCCATACATTTAAATACAAAATCAATGAAATACATTACTTAGCATAATTTTTATAAGATTCAACTAATACTTACATACTTTTTACGCTTTTATAATAGAAGATTTATAAAGTTTGTAATAGAGTAAAAAATTGTGAAACCATTTCATCAAAAGTGCATAGATCTAAATTTATTATTATTCTTTATATTTAATATTTTAAATTTAATTAAATAAATTTAATATATTATAACAGTTGGATAATATAAATTAATAAAATCTCTGAAAAAATTAAAATATAACAATTGTAATTTTAGTAAACAATTATATTGTAACTTTGTCTTGTAATCTTTGAATAATAAAAATTAAAAAAATAACATTATTATTACATCATTGTTATTATTATTATTAGTGAATAATTACAATATATGAAAAATACATAATTATTTAAATCACAATCATTTCACTCATCATATTTAAGTATTTTTGTTTCTAAACAAGTTTAATCAACATATTGTATCTTGTTGGACAACAAATAATTCATCTTGAAGAAGAGTTAAACATTATATGGCACTAATGGTTATAACGTTTTGCAATCACAATCCCAGTTAAACAATTTCATAAAAGTAAAGTTAAACATTATATGGCAAAACTAAATTTAAATGAGTGATACATCTCTGATTTAATTTAAAAATAGAGAAATCATTAGTAATGTTAATAATTAGCATACTCATAATACATTTTATAAATCAAACACAACAACCACAAAATTATATGAAAAACATAATAAATATGAGAGATATACATGTCAAATATACATCTCAACAAAATATGCAACAAACATGTCATATATCCATCTGAAGTTAAATATAAAAAAATCAATATACATGTCAATCAGTACCACTACTAGCTAGGTACACCACCAGAGCCAAAGGCATCAACGTCTCTACTACTAGAGGTAGAGTGTCACATACCCACTATGGCAACCTAGATTTTTCGTCTTTTCTTCGAGGGATAGAATCCCTGAATTTCTATGGGGCCTAGCACAGACCATCCCTTCCCTTATCATCCTCCATGTGATCATTGGCTATGACCACAGACCTTACCAAAAAGGCACTTCCAGCTTTAGCGTTTCAGGATTTTTGTGTGTGAGCTCTCCCCAGCTCCCTGTCCCTTGAAATGCCGAAACCCGAAATGGGGTTAACGAAATCCTTGGCTCCTCTTTTTCCTACTCCATGCGACCACCTCAGTAAACACATGCTAACACCAAATGGTGCTACCGAAATTCGACTTTCGAGATTCCTGTTGCAGGGAACCCTTGTTCCTTCAATCCTTGAAACCCGAAAGCCCAGTATCATCCGGATCTACGGTCCAGATCGTCAACTTGATCAATGGCCCAGATTAAATCCTGACATTCTACCTTTCAGAATTTTGGTAGGGTCTTCACTCCTATTTCCCCGATCTCCAAAACCCCGACGGCTTTAGATCTTCACCACGCGTCCTCTACAAATGGATGGTCTAGATTCTTTTGGGACCCGAAATTTCGATTCCCGAGTTTAGACCCTTGATTAACTGCTAGTGCCCACCTCCTCCTTCTACCACATGACCCTGGCCTATGACCTACGGCTCATCCACAGAGCGCATCGGGGTTTCGTATACCGGGATTTCACTACTTGCGAAGATGAGGGGTCTTGCCCTCTGGTTTTCTGGATACCGAAACGTCGAAACTTATTCATGATAAATTGATTCGGGGTTTTGTATACTAGGATTTTGCAACTTGCAAAGATGAGGGGTCTTGCCCTTTGGTTTCCCGGGTGTCGAAACATCAAAATTTATTCTCACTAAACTGACACATCCACAGAGCGTGTCGGGGTTTCGTATACCAGGATTTCGCAACTTGGGAAGATGAGGGGTCTTGCCCTTTGGTTTCCCAGGTGCTGAAATGCCAAAACTTATTCTCACTAAACCGATGGTTCATATCACTCATGGATCAATGACCACGATCACATAGTGAATTCGTGAAATACTACCCAACTGCCATGTGTCCCGTGCCGATGGACGGTTCCGAATACTTCGAGACTTTCAGGACTTCGTTGAGTCCACTCTCCTACCTATGCAAGGGTTAAGATCGATGGTCGATAGAGCTCCGATAGATCCTTGGATATATGGTCCTGGATCCCATCACTACTTGCGAAGGCTGAAGGAGTCGAGGTATTAACGCTTGCGCTCCTCCTCTAGATCCATCGGTCTTGACAAACCTGGGGTATTTCCGAAAGGATTATGACTATTCATCTACCAAATGATGGGGTATTCTCTTTCGATAAATGGGACTCGTTATCCTTTCTGAGCTTGATTCACGAGATTCAACCTCTCGGGGCTTTGAACTCCCATTACTTCGAAACCTAAGAGTACTACTCTTTCTTGTACAAGGTTTCCAGACTCAGATCACATGATTCTTCAGAGGGTTCTTGGGTAATTATCCCTAGGCTTGGTGACCTGACTGAAAATCCTTCCTAATTCGTCGAGCTATGAACTTTGTGACATGGGTAAAGTAAACTCGTGGGTTTACTATAATGGTAGTCTTTTCAAGGAACTCACTCCGACTCTGGAATGTGAGGAAACTTCCCAAAAAAAAGGTGCCTTCAGGAAATTAAACCCAGACAGAGCACGAGTCAAGTAGATGGGACAATTCTCAAGAGAACGGACTCATATTCTGAACTTATTCATTCTACACATAAACCGATTATGGTCATATAAGTATAAGAATGCGTCCATTATTCCCAATCAAAACACAAGGCAATCACTTTTATACAGAAACCATTTAGGAGCGCATAAACATGAGCATGCATCCAGGATATTCAATTCAAAATACAAGACATAAACACTTATCAGAAACACCAGGCGTGACACGACTGCTGAGAGGGGTGTTCGTTTCCACCCAATCATAGGCTCAGTGACTCCAAACGAATTTACCACTAGCCACCCCCGAGCTAGACCACGATGCTTGAGATTTAGTCTCCTACTTCCAACTCAATGGAAGTCAAGGACGAAGGTTACTCTCCTTCTCCTTTGTTCACAACTCCCTGTATTTCCAGAGTTCTTCCCGGTTCTCTTACGCGATCCCTATCGTGCGCGTTCTCTCCTTCTTGTTCCTCACACTTTCCTTCTTTCCTTTTCTACAAGATTGTGTGTGGGACAAATTCTGCTGTCCGTGGTTAGGTCTAAGAGCTTCTACAAATGGGAAGTTTGCCCCCATCCCCTCATTAACTCTTGAGGAGCCTCCCCACCTACGATCCTGGCGGGTAATTCATTCCAGGGTCAGAGAGTTGCTTTGGTCTTTGAGCAAGTAAAAACCAGTATGGTATTGGTTCGGTGGAAGTTAATGCAACCATTCTAGGTCCCTTCCACCACCTCTCATTAGCCATCGTGGTCTCTTTTAGCACATCCCCCCTCCCAACAGTCACGCAACACATAATCATAACATAATTTACATTCATCAACCTTTTATACAAAGGTCTGTCAAATCAAACATTCACATATTTGAGTTTTCCATAGTTCTTGGCCAATATAGTTATTTTTACAGACTAGGGGAAACAGGGTGTTACATAGAGGGACTATCAATACCTATGTTAGAAAGAAATGAAAAAAGTATACTATCATATGTCTCTCCATCAAGATCAAGTTATGCAGCACATGATGTGAACACACTATCCACAAAATAAATAACTTGTGACACATGTGGAGGAGGAGGAGGAGGATCGATGGATGATGACACATGTGGAGGAGAAGGACAAGGATCAATGGATGGTGAAACAAGTGGAGGAGAAGGAGTAGGATCAGTGGATGGTGACACATGTGGATGAGAAGCAAGAGTATCAATGGATTGTGACACAAGTGGAGGAGGAAGAGGAATATCAATAGATGTTGTAGACACATGTGGAGGAGAAGCAGTAGGATTGGTGGGTGGTGACACAAGTGTAGTAGTAGGAGGAGGATTGATGGATGGTGCAGTCACATTTGGAGGAGAAGCATGATGATTTATGGATGGTGAAACAAGTGGAGGAGGAGGAGGATGATCAATTAATGGTGAAAACACATGTGGAGGAGAAGTAGGAGGATTAGTGGATGGTGTAGATACATGTGGAGGAGAAGCATGAGGAGGAGGATCATATGGTGGAGTAGAAGATGTGGATTGATTTGGTGATGAGCTAGATGGAGTAGAATAATGAGAAACATTCTCAAATCTTGATGAGGTTGATGACATAAAAAATATGAGAATCAATGATGTCATGTCATGAGGAAGGGTCGTCCATATCGTAGACAACTCTGATACCCATAATATCTCTCAAGCCGGTACGAGTACCACTCCATGACTAGCCATCACACCACATAGGTGATCCACCACCTTTATCCGGACTCTCCGATACGGCCTGTGTGGCATGCTAGGTCTATGTAGTGGAGGTTTCTCTACTGCCTCCTCCATATCCTAATCATGTTGGGGAGGCACATCCCCATCATATGTGCCAATATCTGCAAAACAATAGGTAATAATAATTAGATAATTGAAACAAATTGTTACAAATAAATTACATGTACATTAAAGACAACATAAAAATATGCAAGTAGATTTATCAAAACATAACAATAATATTACCTCTCTCATATGTTGGCTTGACCACTATAAATAGGATGTTTGGACATCCTCTCCAATCTATTCCTGCATACAGGTATTGTAGAATACCAAGGATAAGATTGTCCTCTCTAGCCAAAAAATCGCATATCTCCCTATCGATCGAAGTACACAACCACTCTAGCAGGATCCTCTTGGGAAACAACATCCCCCACACGTGCATACACACATCAACCATAGGCCTAGGATAAAAGCAACAAAATTTTGGTTGAGTGGCATGAAAACTCTAAAAAAATAATGTAAATAATTGTGATACAAATGGGAAGAATATCCTCCCATAAAAAATGACATGACAAAGATCCAACACACACACAAAAAATCTCAATAAAATATTCGTCCACCTAATCAATAGGGGTGTATGAAATAAACTATATACATAATACATAAAAGGGAAACTAATGCTCTTCCCATCATAGCTAAAGAGTGAGAGTCTTGTGAGAATAAGACACAAGAACTTAACGTCCTTTTCATGAAATTAATCTATTTTCATATGACCACCAACAACTTAGAATCCCAAAGGGGAATCAATGTCTAGATTAACATATCTCTGCACATATCCTAAACAACCCAGTGGTAAAATAAAAATCCTCCTCTATGGGATGATACCACAGATCAGGACTGATCCTGAATGCTTGTCGACCATGATCCCAATGAAAGATCAATTATTGTAAAAATGAAGAGTTCTCCTTGAGGGATGTACCCTCCTCATAAAACTTGAGGAGGTTAACATCCCTTAAAAGGGAATGTGTTTGAGGTAAAATAGGGTGATAATACCTCTTTCTCTCCCTCTCTCATGCTTCCCACTCACATACAAAGACATGCATGTTGACTTGTTGTTGTTGATGTTACTCCTCTTGTCGTCGTCATCTTTAATTCACATACAAATCGACTTAGGCACATACATATAGATAAAATGATTTGAAATTATAAAACACACACATATATAAATAATTTGTATTTAAAAAAACTAAAATTAATTTGTGATTGCAAAAAAATTGTGGAAAAGCAACTAGTGTGTGAAAAATAGTAACTACATACAACCATTGATGCATTATGTCAGTAATGAAGCACTGGTATGTGATGAATTTAGTACAAATCACTGGTGCTCCAAAATTATTGGAGCAACGATAAGTATTTAGCGGTGCATTGTGTTATATAATGCACAGAGAACAAAGTGTTCCACAATACACACTGTTATGCCATTTTGATTTTTTTTTTGTGCTAAGGGGTGTGTTTGGTTATACATAATGCACCAGTGCTTAATTAGAATTGGAGCATCATATGTTACATATTAAATGTTTGGCATGGTGCCAGGTTGTGAACAATACTAATGCATTTAATATACTTGGACACATAGATAACGAGACATCCCATAAGTCACATCGATATGCTAAATATTTAAATATTCATTCAGTGCCATGCTGATTACAACTCTAGTGAATTTGGTAGACCTACGTGCACCACTAACTTATATTTTTTGTTGCAAATTAGGTAGTGTGATGTGTTAATGTGAAGGTATTGATGCTCCTGTCATCTTGGAGCACCGACATTATTCTTAGCGATGTGTTGTGTTTATTAACGTATTGATAATAGAGCATCTAGGAAGACACACCTCTATGAGAATCCGTTAAATATTTGTTCCGATGAGGTTATGTGTTTATAACACCAATGTGGTTTGTAACATCCCCAATATAATCCTCAATTTAATTAATGCATAATGTAGATGTGAATGTGCCTATGGCCAAGCAATGTAATATGCAAATTGTATTTTTTGATTTTATTAAATATAATTTGATGCGAGCTACTAGAAATACAGACATATGTGGGGGCTTATTTATCCACAAGAGAGGGTAATTTCTAGGAGTGTCTAAGAGGGGTCCAAGGAGGAAATTAATTGTGGGTATTAATACAAACCTAGATTTCTGAATTTTATTAACATTTGAACAACCTTCTATTTTATGGTTAAGTGTATGAGAGCCCAATCATTGAATACCTGTTAGGGGGTGGGTGTGTAAGTCACATCCCATAGTTCTTGGAAGCATGAGGCTACAGTACAATCAACATTGGGTAGAGTGAGAATTCAACTATCATGGGAAAACAAAAGAAATTTGTATGGGAGAGAATAACCATATTTTCACATTCTGTTTTTCATGAACAACAAGCAGGGAGCAAGGAACAAGAGAATTGGATCTAGACCAAGAAGGTTGGGTGAATTTCTAGAGAATGGTGGAGAATTCACGAGCTAAATATTGAAGAGCCAATTTGTCAGCCCTGAAGAGTGAACTTGTGTGAGAGTTGCACTGTGACAACTGTTGGCTCGCCAATTTGACACCTTTTACATCATCAATTGGTCTCCTTTTTGATCATTCTACCATATCCCTGCACCAGTTTATTATGCTTATTACCACATTTACCCATACTTATGAAGTTGATTTTCTTAACAAGATTAATGTTGTTAATAATTATAATTTCCTTTGTTTTTAATGATTTAGAAAGGATTTGGATTAATCTTGTCGTTGAAGATTTTTGACAGTTCAGTTCCTATACCTAGTGTTTAGTTCCTGCACCTGACTTCCATGGTTAGCATATGTGCACACAACCAAATGTAAAATGGTCACAAGGGTTTTGAATATCTATATTCCATCATGGTGTGTGTCCTTTGGTTCACTTCCAGGTCGTATATGACAACCTCTAGGTCATGGTCAACAGTTTTGTCAAATTTAGCAGCAATTTTTAGACAATAATATTTAAATGCGATTTCTGCCCTGATGGAGATGCATTTGGAAAATATAGAACATGGGTTTTGTGCATAACACACTCATTCAATTGACTAGAGAGAGATTTTATAAAATAGTGAAGTATCTGGGAGATAAGGGCACCTTTCTAAACTGGGTTTGCTTAGTTTTGATGTTATGACCATCTTCTCCAACGTTCCAAACAAACATATGCACCCAACCATCAAAAGGGATCGAATCAATCCATTTTTAGCTCTTTCATGTTATATATAATGATTTATTATAAGATATGTGGTTATCTTTGCAATCAAGATCCACTAAAATGAGAAAACCAATATCTTGTCAGTTATGATTTGAGGGAAATAGTTCTGATCCACTCCATTACTCTTCTATGTATTTATACAACCATAGAATAGAGGAGAGGACACGATTGATGATTGTTGTAAGAGAGAGTGGAATTCATTCTTGGATATTTGTAATCTCTGATTTCAGTCCACAATAATCAACTGCTAATATTCTATTCATGTTCTTGACATGCTTACTTAGTTTGAAAGTTTTCCTATAGCGTGTGCTAGGTTTGGCAAGGCCCCCATTCCTCGACATGTGTTGTGTTTATTTATTTTCAATTAGCTAGTATATTTGATTTCCATTTCTAGATTTGTTAAGTGCCTTATGCTTATCAATATTTTTATTTATCTAAAAACATAGATGCAATTGCTTAGAACCAAATATCATTATTGTAATTACATTCGTTTCGAAGTATAAAAACACTTGGACTTATTTAGTGAAAGATTGTACTCGAAGCTGGTTAAGTGTAAATGAAATTCATGGTGAATGGTTGGCAGATGCCTCTATGTTTCTTGCAAATTTCTATTGATTAATTGGGTTGGTTTTCATTGATGTCAACCCTTGAACAAAGTTCGGTAGCAAATTCTGGTAGCACAAAGGTTTGGGTAATGGACCCAAGTTTGTTTGATGGATAATAATATGATTTTTGATATATTTGTAGGTAATACTATTCTAGATGGATATTACATGTCATGCCATTTCCGGTGGTATGTGGAACGTCACATAACTCCTCACAGTTAGAGAGTTATGATCGTGTGAAGTTGGAGAACCCTCATGAGTCATATAGAAGCCCCAAAAGGTAAAAGTAGTCAAAGTGGTTGCAAAGAAGAAATTATTTAAATAATAAAGAGAAGTGATGAGTGTAGTATAAGTCAAAGTGGATACAAAAGAAATTATTTAAATAATAAAGTTAATGGAGAAATTATTAAGTGGACAAGTGGTTAGAAGTGGGTTAGCCCTAAAATAAGGAAAGTGGGTTAAGATGGTTAGAAGGTAATTTAAATAATAAAGTGAAGTGATAAGTGTACTATAAATCAAAGTGGATAAAAAATAAATTATTTAAATGATAAATTTAATCGAGAAATTACTAAGTGGACAAGTGGTTAGAAGTGGGTTAGCCCTAAAATAAGGAAATTGGGTTAAGATGGTTAGAAGGTAATCCCTTGAGGAAGCTACATGAAAGTATAAATAAGAGGCAAGGCTCTCTCATTTTAATCACAATTGAGGATATTGAATATCTACAAGTTACTGAGGTAACCAAAGGATATCTAATCTGAATTTCAGAGGGAAGGTGAAGTAAACAAGGTCGAAATTCAAGGGAGGAT
>JASDQU010790225.1:222915-249192 GCA_032191745.1 Picea mariana | reverse complement strand
CTCAAGGCAAGTGTGCATTATCATGGTGATTATCCCAATGTTGCATGGTGACAAAACCAATGCAACATCTAGACTCAACTCAACTAGTCAAACTGAAGTGTCAACTAAAAGAGAATATTCTCCACGTGGAATATTCTCTCCTAAAATATAGGAGACTAGATGATGACTAATTATGAATAATAAACAAGGAAAAACCTTAGGAAAAAGAAATCCTAGGTGTGTGTGAAGTAACTCCAACACCCCCATGCACATCACTATGGTGAAAATAAAGAACGGGTCCCGACAAGGAGGCCATGTTAGGTACTCAAATACAAAAGATAAACTGAAATAAAGTGAGGAAAGAGGGAAAAACTCATGGGAAACCCCCCGCACCCCCCCCACCCCTCAAGGCACAATGCATGTAAAAAGAAGAACTATAGTTTCTAGGAAACTACGTCCTTCACTCCAAGATGACTTCCCAGAGAATGGAACTTTTGCTCAAAGAAGGTATTAGTGAAGATGTCTACCATTTGTTCTGCTAAAGGAAAAAACTGTAGGTTGACAATCCCATCGTGTACTAAGTCCTAGATGTAGTGCATGTGGATCTCGATGTGCTTATTCTATTGCCTCTAAACTGGATATTTGCAGAACTTCAGAGTGCTCTGGTTGTCACACCAGATGATGATCGATCAATGAAACTGGATGCCCAAATTAGTGAGAAAATGTTGTAGCCACATATCCTGAATGGTTATGTTAACTACCCATCTGTACTCTACTTCGACTGAAGATAGAGCAATGGGAGATTGCTTCTTGCTCGACCAACAGGTAGGCCCAGAACCAAGACTGAGTGAGTAACCAGATGTAGACTTGTGATCAATGCTATCACCAACCCAATCAGAATCAATAAACCCAATGAAATATGATATAGAGTCTGCTGCATAATGAATCCCAAAGGTGATGGTTCCCTGTACGTATCGAAGGATACGATTTTTAACCTTCCAATGTAGCTCATGCAACTCTTGCATGAACCTGGAAACTGCCCCAACTGCATATGATAGGTATGGTCTAGAGTGTGTGAGATACAAAAAGCTCCCCACTAGATTTTGGTATAGTGTGTTGTCAACCAGTGGAGTCTCCCCGCCATCCTTGAGTTTGAATCCTGATAGGAAAGGAGTCGGAGAAGACTTGTAGTCTGTCATGTGAAATATCTCAAGGAGACCTCATACATACTTGGCCTGAGATAGTTTGATGCCTCATGCATCCCGACTGATCACGAGTCCAAGAAAGAAGTGTAGAGGACCCATGTCCATTATCATAAACCTGTCATGTAGAATCCTCTTGACTGCAACAATCACTGAATTTGAGCAACTGGTGATCAAAAAATCACCAACATATAGAAATAAGAGTAGAAGTGAATTAGCCATCCTAAGCATGTAGACATTCATGTTCGATTTACAACATACAAAGTTCTGTGACAATATTTAGGAGTCCATCTTGGCATACCATGCCCTCGGAGCCTGCTTGAGGCCATAAAGAGACTTCTTCAGTCGACAAACCAAATATGAGTCCTGCATAAATCCCTGGGGATACTCCATATAGATCTCCTCGGAGAGATCACTGTGAAGAAATGCATTCTTCACATCCATCTAATGGACTTCCCATCCCTTGGCTTCCACAATGGCAAGTGTTAATCATATGGAATCCATTTTCTCTATAGGAGTGAAGGTCTCATCATAGTCAATACCATGCACCTATTGAAAGACTTTGGTAACAAGCCTAGCTTTGTATCTACTAAACTATCCATCAGCTACGCTCTTGCTCTTGTAGACCCATCTTCATCTGACAAGTTTCCTCCCAGAAGGAAGGGGAACCAGATCCCAAGTCTGGTTCTCGAGGAGGGAGTTGTACTCCTCCTACATGGTGGATTCCCAAAAGGGATTTCCAATAGCCTTGCCATAAGATTGTGGATCTGAAGACTGAACCAAGAAAATATGCCTAGAGGGCAATGGTTCAGTGGAAATGAGTGCAACAGGAGGCTCATCGAAATAAGATCGAGTCCTCCTAGTATCGGCTCGATCACCAATGAGATCCCCTGCATCTTGAAGAGTAGTATGTGCCCACTTGGGCCTCTGCTCTGGCTTTGCAACTGCATTTGGATGCTTTGAATCTGCATCTTACTGTACTGACTCTGAATCTGAATCATCTGATTCCTATGAATCAATACTCTCATCTAAAGAAGATTCGACATATGCATGCTCATCATCTCAGACAGGTGGAAGAATGAAGGTGTCTGCATGTGGCTGTTGAGGTACATGCGAGACACTTTCCTCGAATTAGACACTATGCTCAATGATGAGCCGGTCTGAGGAAATAACAATAAGTCTATATCCCTTCACACTGTTGGTGTGTCCAACAAAAACACACTCAGTGCTCTGTGGATCAAGTGCCTTCCTCTTTTTAGAGGGAATTCGAGCCCATGCACATGAACCGAAAATGAGAAAGTGAGTCTCTTCCCGTTTGAGTCCGCTCCAAGCCTCATAGGGGGTATTATCCTTGACAAATCTATGGGGATATCTATTTTGGATGTATGTTGCAAAATTAATTTCTTCGACCCATAGTCTTTGTGGTAGTGAATTTTCATGTAGCATGCAAGATGCCATCTCTTTTAGAGATCTTTTTTTCCGCTCAACAACTTTGTTTTACTGTGGAGTATAGGGAACTGTATGCTGCAATTGAATCCCTACCTCATGGAAAATATCATGGATCTCATGATTGACATAATATCCCCCATTATTAGTTCAGAAGAATTTGATCTTCTTTCCGGACTATTTCTCAACCAGGGCTTTGAAATCTTTGAGGTGTTGAAAGACCTTGGATTTTTGCCCGAGAAAGTAGATCCATGTAAAACATGAGAAATCATCAACAAAAATGAGAAAAAAACTCATTTTTCTTATGGATGGATGCAGAAAAGGACCCATAAGGTTACTGTGGATCATATCTAAAGGTAAAGAATCTCTCTAAGACTTTCTTTTGTTGAATTTCTCTTGAGGGTGTTGTCTGAGAACACATCCCTCACATACTCTCTTGGAGAAATGGATGTTTGGTAGACCATCAACCAATATTTTCTTGCTAAGTTGTTTCATGTATCTGAAATTCAAATGTCCAAACCTTTCATGCCATATCCTACTACTTTCATCAACATGAGTAAACAGTAAAGTTGAATCAGGTTCAATGAATTCAGAAAAAGTATACAATCTAGAATGATGATTTACCTCACCGGTAGAAACCTTGGAGTTGGTTTTCATGTCATAGATGTCCATGAAATTTGGTGTGAATATTAATTTATTTTCGGTGTCATAATTCGTCATCTGATACACGAAGAGAAGGTTGAAAGAAAGTTTGGGAACGTGCAAGGCATTCTCGAAGCTTCTGTTGGTGAGTTCAATCCTTCCTTTGCCAATGAATTCGACTGAAGAGTTGTCCCCCATAAGAATATGAGGACCTTTGCATGCATCCAATGAATAATTGACTTCTTTTGAGGTATCCATGTGATGTGATGCTCCTGAATCTACAATCTGATTATCGAGAGAAGAGTTGATGGCAATTAGGCATGGTTATAATCTCCTTTCTTAGGATTCAAATCTTCTGGCTTCTTCTTCTTGGCACCCTCGAGGATTCTATATCCAAGGTTGTTTTTCTAAAGTATTTGATAAATTAGATCTATTTTTTTTGCATGCATGCAGATTCTGGATGGAATCCTTTGTGACAATACATGCATTTCTCCCCTTTTCTTCCTTTCCCCCTTTGGATCCGGAGGCATCGGTGAAGGGTTTTGTGTGCCCTTCCTTCTTTGGATGTGCATGAGATTTATTTTTGTCTTTATATTTATATTTATGATATTGGTGGCTTCCATCTTGCATAGTAAGTTCATGTGCCTTTGGGCCTTTAATTTTTCCCATGTTCATGAGTGTGGTTTGCTCTTGTGTCAGGGATTCGATAAAGTCCTCAAGAGAAGGAATATTCCAGGTGGCTCTAGGGTCGAATATGACATAATGGAATGTGAATATGAATACAAATAATTCAAGACCAAGTTTGGAGAGAATGGTGAGAACCATTTGTTTCTCCTCCTTAGATTTATCAACCCCACAAGCTTTGAGTTACGACGATAAATCCTTGAATTTTGTAAAGAAATCTTGGATATTGTTGAAGATTTTTGGATCCAATGTAGTCGTTCCACCTATAGCATGTGTCCCCTCATCTTGTATTGTTTTCCAAAGATCCCTTCCAATTTGGTCGAGGCTTCATTGGGAGTCTTACAAGAATATATATGAAAAAGGAGATAAAGAGAAAAAAGACTGCAAATCGTTCTGAGTGCTTCATCCATCTGATTTAAGTACTTGGATTTTTCTATGGCTGATGTCAATTCTGTATCTGTATTCAAGGTTAACCTGTACAATCTTGTGGTTCAAATATGAATCATTATTCTCTCCTTCCATGCAAATTAGTTGTAAGGTGTAAGAATGAATTCTTTTTGGAAATCCATCTTTCCATTGTCTTCAATCTTTTGTACCTGAATTTTTTTTTGGTGTAGCTTTTGTTTAGCAGTTCGTTGGCTCTGATACCATGTAAATGTGTTGAACCTGCACATAATATATCTATCTAGAAAATACTACACAAATTTGCAGAGAGATATTGAGAAAGAAGAAGAAGGAGAGAAAGAATAGAAGAATCTTCATTAACCGTAATGAATAATGACTAATTTACACATGATATACTCTATATAACTCAATGAATGTGCACCAAAAAAGAAAAAATTCACCATAGTGGTGGTATAGATTGATCTAGACACACACCAACATTTACAGGAGTGAAATTCCACCTAGTCTAGTCTCTCAGGCAGTTACGGGAGTGAACTGCCACCTAGCTAAGTTAACTAGTCAACGAGTCTTTAGTTAACTAATTGAAGCAGAGTGTAGTGAGGAGTATATCAAGGAATCAAGGGTAATGTGTCAGTTTGGTGATGATCCCAAGGCAAGTGCACATTTTCATGGTGATGATCCCAATGTTGCATGGTGAAAAAACCAATGCAACATCTAGACTCAACTCAACTAATCAAACTGAAGTGTCAACTGAAAGAGAATATTCTCTAGGTGTAATATTATCTCCTAAAATATAGGAGATTGGATAATGACTAATTATAACTAATAAACAAGGAAAAACCTTAGGAAAAATAAATCCTAGGTGCGTTTGAAGTAACTCCAACAATGATTGAAGTGGAAGGTAAGATTGATAACCAACCCATAGTAATTTTAATTGATTTTGGAGCTATTCATAGTTACATAAACTCTAACATTGTTGAAATATTTCACTTGCAAAGGAGTAAGAATAATAAATCTTTGTTAGTTCATTTAGCCACAGGGGATAAAAGAAAGATCAATGATTTGGTTAAACATAGTCCAATAGACATGGACTGATTGGAAAAACGCCATGTTGTCCTAGACTATTACAATAAGAAAATAATTTTTCTTGATGAGGGAGGGAAGCAAGGAAATATTCAATACATTCCAAGAGATGTGGCTGTTAGAGAAATTTCATCCATGTAGCTGAAAAAGAGTTTCAGGAAGGGATGTCAAATTTTTGCAGCCCATATGGAATAGGTGGCCAAATATAAAGTGGCAAGTATTGGATACCACACGGTCTTGAAATATGTTGAAGATGTTTTTGGGGAAATCCCATGATTTACACCAAAGAGAGACATTGATTTCTCTATTGATTTAGTGCCAAGAGCTTCCCCAATTTTCAAGACACATTACAAAATAGGCACACCAAAATTGAAAGAGTTGCAGATGTAGCTTGAAGAGCTGTTTAAGAAGGGTTTTATATGCCAAAGTGTTTCACCTTGGGGAGCCTCGGTTCTTTTAGTGAAGAAGAAATATGGAACCAAGGATATGTATTGATTTTAGACAATTGAATAAGGTCACAATAAAGAAAAAATATACTTTGCCAAGAATTGATGATCTTTTTGATCAGCTGCAAGGTGCAAGAATATTTTCCAAGTTTGAATTGAGATCATTTTATCATCAAGTGAGGATAAAGGAAGAGGATATCAACAAAACAACGTTCAGAACAAGATATGGGAATTATGAATTCACAATAGTGCCATTTGGGCTATTGAATGCCCTAGTAGTTTTCAGGTGTCTGATGAATGGAGCATTCAAGGAGTACATGGAAAAGTTTTTGATTGTTTTCTTAGATTATGTTCTCATCTAATCAAGGATAAAAGAAGAGGATGAACAATATTTAAGAATGGTGTTGTGACTTTTAAGAGAGCATAAATTGTTTTCAACAGATGGGATAACATATGATCCTGAGAAAATAGAGGCCATTACGGGATGGCCAGTGCCAAGAAATGTGACAAAGGTCAAATCATTTATGGGTCTTGTGAGTTATTACCAAATATTAATGAATGGGTTTTCAAATATTGCAATCCCAATTGCTTCTTTGTAAAAGAAGGGAGTGAAGTTTGAATGGACTCCCAAATGTGAAGAAAGATTTTAGTAGTTGAAATATATTTTAACAAGTGCACCAATGTTAAATATTGTAGATCTAGATGAAGACTTTGTAGTGTACACTGATGCGTGCAAGGAAGGATTGATGCAGTCCTCACTCAAAAGGATCATCTGGTGTGATTTGACTCTAGAAAACTAAAAGAGCATGAAAGGAATTATGCTACACATGACCTGGAATTAGCTTCCATTGTTCATGAATTAAAAATGTGGAGATGTTACCTCACGGGCAGAATATTTGAACTAAGGAAAGACCACTGTGGTTTGAAACATTTGTTTGGAAAACCAACATTAAATGCCATACAAACTAGATGGATGAAATTTCTAAGTGAGTATGACTTTGAAATTAAGCATATAAAAGGAAAGGAAAATCAGGTGGCCAATGCACTCAATAGAAGAGCTCATGAAATCCATATTTCAGCCATCATTTTAATACGTTAAACACATTTAAAAGACAAAATTTTATAGGATGCAAATTCAGATGAGAAATATCTAAAAATAAAAGGGACATTACAACAAGACAATTTATAGAAGAAATTTAATTATTATGAGTTGAAAAAGGATGGAATCCTCATGTACAAAGGAAAAATGTATGTGCCAAATTCAGAAGAGATGAAAAATATTGTGTTGAAAGAAATGCACAATGTGTCATATGCTAGGCACGAAGGATATTAGAAAACAATTGCAGTTGCAAGAAGCTGATTCTTTTGGACAACAATGGAGCATTAAAGGAATTTTTAGGTAAAAAAAAATGCCTCAAAACAAAAAATGTACCACCAAAATCCACTTTATAAGATCCAATCACAATTCAAAAGATGACATCATCCTCTGGGGATGATTTGGCATTGTTTTAGTTAAATATAGTGAGTTGTCACATTCTAAATGTTGAATGGAAACCATAGTTAACTATGTAGTTCTTTAAGAAAAATGCTCAAAGTACTCTTAAAGTAATTTACTTTTGAATAAAGTACATGTTATCACACACATTGTAGGTTGAAAAAATCCCTACCCATTCTAAAAAGGTGAGACAAATATGGGAATACCTACCCACTATCCCCTTAGATAGGTTCTCCCCTCGCTTTAATGAAGAATAAATCCTAAACAAGGGGGGAATCCTGGGTGGACCTAGGGGAAAATGAGATGGAAAGTGGAGTAATGGAAGGTGATCCCCCGATAGGTCAAAATAAGAAGTGGAGGATGGATTGAAGTGAGTCTTGCAGATGGAGGATGGTTTCCAAATACTTGGGTACCTACACCAAAGTGTTACACCTTCCCGAAACAAAACAAATAATTGAGATACAAGCCTAAATATAAAAGGGACAAGCAATTGAAGCTTCTGTCCTAAATTGCAGCAGCAACAAAAATATATATATATCAACAAAGACAATTGTTGTTAACTACAGAAATAACCATCCAAACTACATAATAATTATTGGACAATGAAGCACTAAACAAGTAGATAACGTTCCAATATTTTAGCACAAACTTTGATGGTAAAAGAGGGCTATTAGATAATGTTTTCAGAGAATGATGGTAATATCCAAGTGGCTATAGCAAACATTTTATACAAAAACAAATTTCAACCACAAAAATCAGCAATTAAACCGTTAAAAGGTTAGTTAATAGGCAGTAGAACAATAATAGTGGCTTCCAAGCAAATTTTCATGGTTGAAAAGCAAGTTAAATAGAGAGTTTGGATTTTTTTTTTATGCAACCCTAATGGTTGTAGATTTTAATTGATTATAACTAGAGAACTACTAGGCCAATCAAGACACCTTAGTGATTGAGCAATATTAAGACACTAAGAAAAGATTCCAACTTAAACAAATTTGATATCTCTCAAAATCACATGTACTAATGCAAGTAATTTATTTCCCCAATGCAAAATTATATTAGTGCCTTGCCAAATGGGTTATGAATTCTTCTTGTATTAGGTTAAGTATACCACTTCTCTCTAGGGGTGTAAGCCCTTTTACTCCCTAGAGTGAGTATCCCTGACAAGGTAAATCTCTGAGGGTGTAAGTCCTTTTACTCCTCCTAGCAAACTTCACAGTGTATTATTCAATAAAAAATAATGATAAAACTTGGTGGATAGCATATGCCCTTATATTCCTCCAAGGATATAGCCAAGAACAACCATGAAACAATCAAGAAATACTAACAATATGCATATTTTTCTTACCAATTTCAAGAAGCATGCAAGATAAACCCTTATTTACCAAGAAAATTTCATCAACATAGCAATATAATAGCCTCCAAGAGATAACACACCACTAATATCCACAAGACAAGTACAAACCATAGCAAGAGAGAGAAAGAGAGATGAATTTTTCCCAAGAGGGGCAAAAATTTCAGCAAAGTAACTCTCTTACATGAGAGAGCTATATAAAAATGAAATGAATTTGATCCTTATTTATACAAAACCTATAAAACGTGTTTGTCAACATTTAGTTAGGGTGAACCACAAAATAAGGCCGCCATCCCCCTTTATTTTTCCCTTTTACAAAGTAATTTGATTTTAACTTTAAAAATTTGCACAAAAATAAACCCTAAGGGTGATGCCTTCACACATTTATCAATTCGTTGGGTAATAACATGAAGTCATTGGGCCTCCTAATGCCTTTCCTTCAAATTCTAGTATCTTCTCCATGGTGCAAGGGATCCTCCTCATTAGAAGGCACCAAGTGTCCATCAAATCGTCATCATCACCACCAAACCCTAGCCCTAGTCAAGACGTCAAGCCAAAAATGTGTGGTGTAATGCCTCCAAAGGAAATTCGTTGGGATAGATAGGGCTAGGTTTCAGCTCCAAGGTCTTCTCTCTTTCCTCCAAAGGCAATGTCCAACCTATGTCTTTCCCCCGAAGTTTGGGTCATGACATCCAACTTGTGGGCTTCTTTCCCCAATGAAGGCCCAAGATGGGCTTGTTCCTTCAAAACATCCATGAGACAAGGTCCCACAAAGACATATGAGTGTGTTGAGATCGAGGGACTAATGACTCCCCAACACCAATATCTCGACCTCCCATGGGGCTAGGCGGGAAGAGACGGGAATGAAACCCTAAGTTTAGAGCCTTAACACCAAAACACATTAGAATCTAAGCTAAGTCTCCTATAACCTAAAGGCCAAGAATGAATTCCTTTGTCTTGTATTTTTCAATATTTAATTTTTTATGTATTTTATATTTTATAATTTTTATACTTTTAACCTTTATAATGTTTATTGATTTTGTAAATAAAGTTAGAAGAAAGTTAATACAAAAATGAAATATCTACCAAAAGATAAACAAAGGTTTAAAGAAAGGTTAATGATAATAAATATTAGCTTGTAGCATAACAAGATTAATCAGTGAATAAAAGAAAATGAAATGTTAAAAGGTAAATAACAAAAGTGAATTAGTTGTCATATTGACAGGTTAGAATAATACACAAATATATTAAAGAAAAATAATAAACTTAAAAAGAAAAATAAATAATTGTAGAAGAAAAATAATATTTACAGAGGGTGATTTGTGTTGGATCATGTTGTGATTGATGCCAAAGGTTTGATTGATTTATGTCAAAGGATTGATGTCAACGGATTGATGTCAAGTGATTGATTGATGTCAACGGATTGATTGATGTCAAATAAACAATGTCTTGTCATAGAATGCTAATGTAATATGTTTTGTTCGTGATGAGAATGGATAGATGAAGATGGATCAATGACTTGTCATTGATATGATGCATAGATAAATATGGATCAATGAGTTGTCATTGATATGATGCATAGATGAAGATGAATCAATGAGTTGTCATTGATATGATGCATAGATGAATATGGATCAATGAGTTGTCATTGATACATGATGCATAGATGAAGATGGATCAATGTGGTTTCTTTGATATATGATGCATAGTTGGATTGATGTAATGATGAATCATTATTGTCTTATAATGGATAATAAGGTGTACAAATGGATGAACTCCAAAGTGGTCCACTTATGGTGAAATCCCTTATGGGAAGATGCTTTACGGTTGAGTTATCCTTGAAGTATGGTTGGAGAACCCATGCTTAATTGTGGAATAATGAGATGAAGATCAATTAATTTGTCAATGAAACTATCCTAGATGGATAGTGCTTGTCATGCCATTTCCGGTGGTATGTGGAATGTCACATAACTCCTCATGGTTTGAGAGTTATGGCATTACGAAGATGGAGGACCTTCATATGTAGGCTTGAAGCCCCAAAAGGTCAAATAAGTCAAAGAGCTTGCAAAGAAGAAATTAATATTTAATGTGATAAAGTGAAGTGACAAAGTCAAGGAGGATTATTTAAATAATAAAGTGAAGTGACAAAATCAAAGAAGATTATTTAAATGATAGAGTGAGGTGACAAAGTCAATAAGGAATATTTAAATGATAAAGTAATGGAAAGTGGTTAACCCTAAAATGAGGAAAATGGGTTAAGTGACCTAGAAATGGGTTAAGTAACCTAGAAATAGGTTAAGTGACCTAGAAATGGGATAGGTAACCTAGAAGTGGGTTAAGTGACCTAGAAGATGCTTCTAAGGAAGCTATTTGGAGAAGTATAAATAAGAGGCAAGGGTCTCTTGTGAAGAAGAATCTCTTGAGCATGTATTGAATATATATTCTGAGAGAGATAAGATCTGGAGGATCTCATGGACACATCAAAGTTTTGGTAAGTCTGAGATCAAGATGACAAAAGTCTCAAAAGTTCAAAAACCCTAGTTTTTGAGGTATACACGGGCTGCAGTGAGCCAGGGCGCGTACATACATAGGCTGAATGAGGACATGGCGTGTATAGTGGATGAAGTCATGAAGACTTTTGTGTGATCTGGTGCTAGGCTCTTGAAGACTGAATCAGGTTCTAGATATTCATTCTATGGGCTCATATCTTCCATAAAGGCTCTGGTATGGTTGCATTGTTGTCTGGATTGATACTCTTGCTTGTTGTGTTGTGAATGCTTAAGACATTATTGATATGGTTGTTGTGATGTGGTTTGTGTTGGCTGATAGAGTGAGAAACACTCTTATGATTCAATACTGATATGATTTCTATAGTATATTGGTTTCTTATACATGATTGAGTAGTATTCATATTGTATGGTTGAGGAGCATGAGTAAGTTGTTGGAGAAATTGGATGTGTTGTGATTGGTTATGGGTCAGATTGGACAGTGATATACATAAGAGAATGTGATTGAAGATTGCAGAGGATCTGAGTGTGTAATAAAAAGAAAATTGTACATACATCTTTTGTTCTTTGTGTTCCTTGTGGTGATGATTTGTTGATGATGTATTGTTGATATATGTTCACATTTAACTGATTATAAATGACAACAATAATAAATAAGTAAATGGTGATTGCTAACTAATGAGTTTTGTGTAAGAGGGAAGTTTTGGGAAAAAGATCCCTACACTGTTCACCCCCCCTTCTCACTGTAGTCGGTGTGTCCAATAATTGGTATTAGAGTAGGCCTTCACTATAAGCCTTAACAAGCTTGGAGGAGATCCATAGACACACAAATGAATGTTGAAGTTCCAATCCTTGATGAGGAAAAATATTCTACTTGGAGAATAGAGATGAGAGTACATTTGAAGGAAATGGGAGCAGGTATTTGGAAGGAAACCATTGGTGGATCAATTTCCTTGAAGAACAAGTCAAAATTTTAATCTCAAAGGGAAGGAAAGAAGAACGATGCTTTGTCTCTCAGGACCATTATTAGTGGACTCTCAAGCCCTATCAAAGAGAGCATGGGACAATGCACTTCTACCAAGGATCTATGGCTAAAGCTAGAGGAGACGTATCAAAGAAAGAAGGAAAATATTGAAGACCACTCCATCAAGATCATTAAAGGTAAAGAATCTCCAAAAACTCTTGATTGCATTATTTCTAAATGTGATCTTGAAAACATTTCAAATGAAGACAAAGAATCATGTGAGGATGTTGGCAAAAAGGAAGATCTTGAAGACATTTCAAATGAAGGAAAATAATCATGTGATGATGTTGGCACAAAGGAAGATCTTGAAGATATTTCAAATGAAGGTAAAGAATCCTCAAATACCCTTGATTGTAATAATTCAAAATGTGATGATATTGAATATTTCTCTACAAGTGAAGAAGACAATCTAGAAATAGTTTGTGTAGAGTTTGATGGTAGTTATCTCATGGAAAGAATAGAAGAAGAACTATTAGAACTTCAAAATAAAGTTGAAGAGGGTCTATATGAATACAACAATGACCATTATTATATAGACTATAGCTATCTTTCAGATAACACTAAAAGGTTTCTTAAGAAGAGTCAAAGACACATCTTGAAGTTAAAGGAAATGATCAAGAAACAAGAAGAGAGTAATAAGACTAAATTAGAAGAAAAGGAAGAAGAGATCACAAGACTAAAGAATTAAAAAGAAGATAATAAGGTAGATGATGAAATTAGCAAAAATTTTGAAATTATTGTCCATCTCAAGACCCAAATTGAAGAATCCAAAAGGGTAGAGGAACTATTGAAGAATCAAGTAAATAAAAAGGAAGAATCATGTTAGAAGCTGAAGTTGTTGATCTTAGAAAGAAAGTAGAGAATTCAAACAAATCCTTGAATAGCTCACAAATCTTGAATGAGATCTTGGAAAGTCAAAGATCACCAAATGATAAATCAGGTCTTGGATACAAGAGAAAAGCTACACATGCTGAAGCAAGCACCTCAAAGAAGAATGAGGTAAGTCCCTCACTCTCAAAGGATGAAGACAATGTTGCAAATCATCCATATACACAAGGAAAAGAGAATTTCAAAAGAACAAATCAAGGAAGACATCAATAAGTCATCTTTACACCTCAAAAAGGATGGACACCAAAGCAAAGGTATGCAAGTATTTTTCATGGTCAATGTTATTCATGTAATGAATATGGTCACAAAGCTTTGTAATGCAAATCTTATGCAAGGGTAGATAATGGAAGATTTCATAACACAATAAGGTGTTGGAGATGTGATCAAGTAGGACACATTGTTGTTCACTGTCACAACATGAGATGATACAACTGTAGTGGATTTGGCCACAAATCCCAGGATTGCTGGAACACAAGAAAAAATTCCTTGATGAGGACTTCATATAGAATGACTAGAAGAAGGAATGAAGTGAGGAAGGGAGACATATTTGAAAAGATGGAAGCTTAGAGCTCAAGTTTTGAGAAGCAGGGACACCTTCGGAAGTGGGTGAAGAAGACTGAGAAACCAGAGCAGAATGGAAGCCTTAAGGGAAGGTCTAATGTGTCATATACTGAAGCATACATGGGTGACAGTGGTAATAGTCGCATACATACGCAGGCTGGCCTTGAATATGTCACGTACATACACGAGCTGTTTGTGAAACAGGTTGCATATATGTGGTAAAGCCTTGGGAAAAAGGTTATGCACATGGGTTATAGCTTGATGTGATGGTATAACTCTGAGTTATAGGGTCTGACATAGTTTGTTGTAGTTTCTGACATTGTTTGTTGTAGGTTTTCATGATTACATATTGGATTATGTATGGTGATGATAAATAATGAAAGGCTATCTTGGATGCATGGAACTAACCCATGAGTATGGATTGATGCATTTTCTGTTGAAGAACAATGCTGGTTATGAAAGTGATGTTATGGCACCTTGGTTATGTGATATATCATGATGATGCTAGCTAGAGATGGCATTGATCTATTGAAGCATACTACTAGTACATGTATCGTTGGATGCTTAGTATTTGCTGTAGTGAATGGAGGATTGAGGCTAATCTGTTGGAGTACATGACATGTGCATATTTGAGTTTCATTGATATATCTTATGATGTTTTATTGGAAGCATATTTGTTGATATCTTGGTGCATGGATTTGGCATATGGTTGGACTACATTTTGGGAGATGTAGTCGGTGAGTTGATGAGGTGATCATGTTGTACATCATTGATGAGCCATATCTTGATCTATAGTTGATGCATGGTTGGTACATTCCTAGTACATTGGTAGAGACACCTACTAGTAGTTTGATTGGCACATGTTTTATGGAGGATTTGGCATACATGTATGAGGATTCATCATGTTGTGGTACTGGTGCATGGTTGATGTACTTGTTTGGTACAAGTGGTGATACATGTTGATTTACATGTTTGGTACACTCATAGATGGTATATGTTTGGATGATAGTAGTTGGCTAAAAGTACACCATTGGTATTACTTGATTAGCACATACTTTGGTACATGACGTATTGGATGATATGATGTGACACTTGCTTGATTGAGATACATGATTATGGAACTTGGTTCATGGTGAAGACATATCATGAGTGGTATGACAGTTGTTTGAGACACATGGTTGACATGTTGGTAGATGCACATGGTTGGCATAATTGGTAGATGCACATGGTTGGAATGTTGGTAGAGGCATATGATTGGTACACCATTGGCACATGTTTGGTACATGGCTTGGATACATATATTGACAAGATCCACTTGATAATGTTAGGACATGAAGAGACATATCTTGCTAGAGGAATTTATGTGTGATATGGATACATGATTAGCACACAGTTGGCACATGTTCTTAATAATATGGTTGACACTCTTCATTGATGATATCTTATGGCACATTGTATGTTGTTGATGCACATGGTTGATGTATATGGGTGTTGTGCATGGTGGGCACACAATTTAGTACATGAAGTACTTGGTTGATGTTTTATTCATGATTCTCTATCTCATTGTTGACATATCTTTTGTTTCATGGTATGGAACGAGTTTTGATGCATGGACAGGTCCAAGGATCTTCATAGAAAGAGTGGTTATTATATGACCTGGTTGAGCAGTAGCATTTGCAGCAGAAGCATGTGTTCATATTGCAGAGAAGATAGGGGGAGACATACCCATAGGGGGAGTCATTATTCTTCCCATGATTCTAGGAGGAAAGATCCCTATACTTGAAGAAAGATCACAGAGGCATAATTCCAGGGGAAGCGATGGTCACAGGGGGAGTATGAGCGATGTATCTTCAACATTACATCAGAGTGATTTCCCTTTTTCAAAAGGGGATAGATTATCAAAGGCATTCAGACAGGGGGAGAAACCCCAAGGAAAGTTCAAGCAAGGGGAGCATCCCCAAGGGGAGAATGACCCTTTTCCATTGATGTCAAAGGGGGAGAGATAGTCACATTGATGTGATTGCTGACTATTGATGTAGAGAAAAGCCTTGTCTACATGTTGACATCAATGATTGGTGTTGACATCAATGTTGGTATTGCTATCAATGCCAAAGGGGGATATTGTTGGATCATGTTGTCATTGATGCAAAAGGTTTGATTGATTGATGTCAAGTGATTGATTGATGCCAAAGGATGGATTAATTGATTGATGATTGATGTCAAATGACAATGTCTTGTCATAGAATACTAATGTAATATGTATTGTTCTTGATGAGAATGGATAGATGAAGATGGATCAATGAGTTGTCATTGATACATGATGAATAGATGAAGATGGATCGATGTGGTTTCTTTGATATATGATGCATAGTTGGATTGATGTAATGATGAATCATTATTGTCTTATCATGGCTGATAAGGTGTACAAATGGATGAACTCCAAAGTTATCCCCTTATGGTGAAATCCCTCATGGGAAGACACTTTACGGTTGATTTATCCTTGAAGTATGGTTGGATAACCCATGCTTAATTTTTGAATAATGAGATGAAGATCAATGAAGTGAAACTATCCTAGATGGATAGTGCTTGTCATGCCATTTCCGATGGTATGTGGAATGTCACATAACTCCTCATGGTTTGAGAGTTATGGCCTTACGAAGATGGAGGACCCTCATATGTAGGCTTGAAGCCCCAAAAGGTCAAATAAATCAAAGAGCTTGTAAAGAAGAAATCGATATTTAAATGATAAAGTGAAGTGACAAAGTCAAGGAGGATTATTTAAATAATAAAGTGAAGTGACCAAATCAAAGAAGATTATTTAAATGATAAAGTGAGGTGACAAAGTCAAGAAGGAATATTTAAAATGAAAGTGGTTAACCCTAAAATGAGGAAAATGGGTTAAGTAACCTAGAAATAGGTTAAGTGACCTAGAAATGGGTTAAGTAACCTAGAAGTGGGTTAAGTGACCTAGAAGATGATTCTAAGGAAGCTATTTGGAGAAGTATAAATAAGAGGCAAGGGTCTCTTGTGAAGAAGCATATCTTGAGAATGTATTGAAGATCTATTCTGAGAGAGATAAGATCTCGAGGATCTCATTTATGCATCAAATTTTTGGTAAGTTTGAGATCATGACGACAAAAGTCTTGGAAGTTCAGAAACCCTAGTTTCTGAGGTATATGCGGGCTGCAATGATCTAGGGCACATACATACACGGTCTGAATGAGGACGAGGTGTGTAAAGTGGATGAATTCATGCAGACTTGTGTGTGAGATGGTGCCAGGCTCTTGAAGACTGAAGCAAGTCCCATATCTGCATTTTATGGGCTCAGATCTGGCATAGAACCTCTGGTATGGTTACATTGTTGTCTTAATGGATAGTCTTGCTTGTTATGTGGTGAATGCTTAAGGCATTCTTGATATGGCTATTGTGATGTGGTTTGTGTTGGCTGATAGAGTGAGAATCACTCTTATGATTCAATACTGATATGATTTCTATAGTATACTGGTTTCTTATACATGATTGAGTAGCATTCATATTGTATGGTTAAGGAGCATGAGTAAGTTGTTGGAGAAATTGGATGTATTGTGATTGGTTATGGGTCAGATTGGATAGTGAGAGACAAAAGAGAATGTGATTGAAGGTTGCAGAGGATCTGAGTGTGTAATAAAAAGAAAAGTGTACATACATCTTGTGTTCTTTGTGTTCCTTGTGGTGATGATTTGTTGATGATGTATTGTTGATATATGTTCACATTTAACTGATTATAAATGACATCAATAAGTAATGAGTAAATGGTGATTGCTAACTAATGAGTTTTGTGTAAGAGGGAAGTTTTGGGAAAAAGAACGCTACACTGTTCACCCATCTCTCATTGGTGTGTCCAACAATTTGTTCATTTATTTGTCTTTAATATATTCTTGTTAAAGAAATAAAATAATAAATAAAGAGAGATTGTGAATGTAAATAAAAAAAGAATATACACTTGCATGAAGTAAAATAAAATATTTTATTTTATTTTTCTTTAAAAACCTGCCTAAAATAACAAGAAAATAAAATATAAACAACATCCAGAGAGATCCTCGTATATTCCTCAGACTCTTGGAGCTTTTAGACCTCTGCCATAATTACTCTCTCATGCTCCTAGCATACCTCTCACGATATTTCCCTCTTTAAGCTGCTTGCTGCAAGTTTTATTGTATTTGGTAGACAGTTTTGGTAGTTTGGCCCATTTGTAATTAACGATATGAAGGTAATTTGGTTAGAACATATTCAATTTTCTAATCACATATCTGCCGTGTAAGATCTCCAACAATGCCACGCTGAATTTTGTGGAAATTGTCTGGGAAAACTCTCAGGCCTTTGCTCTAATGTGGTAACTCATAGCCATGTTAGAATTAAAACCAGTCTACTTAATTGTTGACTGTGTATTTTCCCATCATGAGGAATTCATTAGCTTCTTATTGTTTATCTCGAGCTTATTGTTTAACGTGATGCAACAAGAAATTTGTCTTATTTCATACTATTATGGTTTCATCTTCATCTCCATAGGAAATGATTATCTCTGTCAGATTGATTAAAGCAATTTACTGGATCTTCGGGAGCGTCATTCATCCTCCGGCGTCACTTTTTATTGTATTAAATCTGCCACAATATTAACAAAATTTGTATTCTGAATGAGACATGGAAGATAGGACGAGTATATTAAGTTCACTGACACTTAAAATTTCACTATAGATAATGTAAAAAGAAAAAAAATCCATTTCTGAGAAGTTTGTTTATTTGGTAATACTTATAAATCTCTGAGATGTATAACAATGTCCACATTCTCTGTGTATACTCGATGTACCCATCACTCCAACCAATGATTACTTGGTAGGTTCTATGCTGCTTCTTGTGGTACCCAAAATTAGTCTGTGGCTCTTGAAAATCATCAACATATTTCTCATAGTTCTTTAATGTCTTTGAACTTATTGACTGAACAATGGCAATTGAAAAATGACCTTTTCCTTGACTCCCAATAGCTCATTGTCTGATGTAAGAATGGCATACATTAGGCTCTCCATATTTTCCATGTTCCTGTTTTTCAATGCTTCAAGTATTCACTTTATAAAGCAAATATATGGCTCACATTTCTTGGCCTAAATCCACAATTGAAATAATGCTCAAGTTTATGAATTAATTTAACCCATAAAGGAAATGACTTGTATGAGTGTATTTGGGACATCATGTGGTGATTTTCAAATCATAAAGTAATTTAAAAAAGGTAAAGTGAATATGAAGATCTTTATTTTAATAATAGATATGATATGTGGAAATGATACATATTTTCTTTTGGAAAGGGTTGGAGAAAGCTAATAAGTCAAGTAAACTTTATAAGATATACAATATTTTTAACTTTTGGTATGTCATAAAAAGTGTTAAAGGAATGATATAACTTTATGAAGCATGAGTAATGAGATATATCATGGAGAGTGAGATATGGGACATGTAGACATCTAATAATATGTTGGGTATAAGGTAAAGTGATTCAAAGGCTATAATGTATAAGCCTTTGAATATATCATGTCAATAGGACAATGTGAGTAATGCGAAGAATGAGGAAATGGCCATGCCTAGTGATAGGTCAAGAGACACAGTAGTTTCTCCAAGTGCATTGTGTCAATTTTTAACGAGAGAGGACGCAACTTTTCCCAAGAAAATTAAAAAATGAGGGATAGTCTGGAAACGCTTTGCCAGCTAAGTGTCGTTGACTCAAAATGTAGTCAAAAAATGCCAACCAACAAATGTGCGTTGCTTCTAGCATCATTCAAGTTTGAAACCATGAGATGATGATCCTTTGATTCTTTTAAGCAAAGGAGAAGGGTTCGGTAATGATAGGATTGAGAGTGACTCAATGTGGGAAAAGAAGAGGTTGATAGAGTTAGGTGGACCAGATTATACAACAAGGGGAAAGAAGATGGAGGCCAAGTTATTCATGGATCGAGACTTCATGGAATAACTTATGGAAAGTGGTAAGTATGAGGGGGGTTGGTCCTGTTGTATAATCTAAAGGGACATAAGAAAATTGATAAATTTGAAAATGCGAAAAGGTTAAAGAACTGAAAAATTGTCCTAGATGTGTGTAGGAGGTTAAACCCAAGGGTAACACTAAACATCAGTGACATGTGTATGCAAGATCTCTCTCAAATGGTGGGGATGAAGAAAGGGAAAGAAGGAAGACTGAGAAATATAAGACGTCTACTTCAAGCGAGGGTATCCTACTTTGTAAGCATGTGATAAGCGAAGCACAAGTTTCTGGAAAACAATCAAGCAATCCCGTTCATTTGCAAGCTTGTTGTCTTCAAAATAAAAGGTTATTCAGTTTATCACAATATGCATAGCCCTTTCTTAATCAATGATCATTGTTCAAGCAAGTATGACTTCCAAAAGAAAAAGAAAATAAACATACAATCTAAAGCAAAAGAAAAGCCGAGGGACAAAACTTAAATTGAACTAAAGAAATTAAAACCAAATTTACCTTTCCCCTTCTTTTTATTTTTTTATTTATGTACAAAAGCAAGGGAGGGACATGCTTGGAATCAGGTAGGCTGAAATTTTGCATAGAGAAATGAATCATCTATTTTAGATGGATGATTAATGAATTGAAGGACGATGCATGAGGAGTGTTGATCACCTTGCCAGCCAACAAATACATGTGGCAAGGGTAATGGGTCTCTCAAGATCCAGAAAAGGTGATCATCATCTTGTAGGACTTGCCAACCAAAAAGATGGGCTTTAGGTTTGACATTGGAAACATGAGCATCAATAACATTAGGATGATGGTTAGAAGTTTCAACATCAAGGATGAACTCTTCAATAATCACAAGGTCATCATCTACAATCTCTTAATTAGGAAAATAATTATCATGCTCCGAAGGAGAAAATAAGGGATTCAAATGCATATAAATGCCTTTGAATATTTCATTATCAAAAGAAATCGTGCATGCGGGAGAGATATGCATATCATTATTAAATTCCTCAACCTCTTTGAATTGAAAAAATGAGTTTGTGAAAGAATTCTGCGATGTAAGCTCTCGATTATCCTTATGAGAATCTTTAGAAGAGGACTCATCACATGTATCAATAAAACCATAAGAACCTTCATCATTTTGATTTGAACTTTCATCAGTGACATCATTAAATATAAAATTTTCATAAAGGGAGTAGAAAAGGTCAAAATCAATGTCTTCCTTTGCACAATTGACTTCACCATCGTATGTGTGTATTGGATGAAAGGCTTGAAATGAAATATGATCTCGGGGTTGAATCTTTTTATGAGGTTTAAGAAGGGTGATATTTGGAATATGGAAGGTAGGTTGATCATTGAGCATCATGATATGATCACGATATTCTTCACATCCAAGCTCTTGACAAAAAATAGTGAAGTGATTATAATTAGGCCCTAGGAGAGAGGGCTCCAAGGATATCTCAAGGTAGGCATGTTTTGAAGATTGATAGTCAAGGAAGAGCATGAAATCTTGCAAATCCTTGATGATGGGGATTAAGGAAGACAAATCTTTGTAGGAATTAAAAACACTAAAGGAGAAACCTGTTCTTTGGGATTGCTCCATGAAATCAAGGCAAGTGATTAAATCTAGCTCCAAATTTTGAACATTCTTTTTTTACAACAACCATCGGTAAATAAGAGGTAGAAGTTCATAATAATGTAACAGGGCAACCAAGTTAGTAGGGCGAATGGACATAGGGATTGACTTTTATGACTTGATAAACTTAAGGTTAAAAGCAATAATTCTTTTATTATCTTCCATATCCAATTGATTAAATCTCATAAGATGTTCATAAGGATTAACCAACTGCTCAAAGGTAGAAGTAAACTAGTAGGAAAGTTTAGACCATGTAGAGATGCATTCATCGGGTAGGTTGGAAAATAGAGAAGTGGCATTACCCTGAAGGGAGTTCATGAACAAAGGCATGAAACTATCTTTATCATTAACTCCAAGGATGGTGTAAGAATTTGAAAATGCACGAAGATGTTCAACCACTATAACAGTTCCATCACTATGAAATAAAGGAAAATGTTGCTTGAATTTGTGAGGTAAGGGGTTAACCGGGTGAACAAACTTCAAGGGGGTGGGCACAAACCATTTAGGTCTTCCTCAAATTCAAAAACCCCATACTTGCGAATGATATTCCCAGGATTAGTAGTTGAAACCACATGGTTACAACCACCAAACAAACCTCCAATCAACTGAGACATAGGAATAAGGAGAAAATAAACAAAGGTTTGAAAGAATTAAAACTAAACTAGGAAAGAACCATCGAACGGTCCTCCTGAGTATGGTCGCCAAAAATATGTTTACATCGAGGGACTAGTAAGTCCCCAACACCAAAATCTCAACCTCACGTGGGGCTAGGAGGGTAGAGATGAGAATGCCACCCTAAGTTTAGAGCGCCAACACCAAAACGGATTAGACTCTAAGCTAAGTCTCCTATAACCTAAAGCCCAAGCATAAATTCCTTTGTCTTGTACTTTTCAATATTTCATTTTTTTTATGTATTTTATATTTTATAATTTTTATACTTTTAACCTTTATAATGTTTATTGATTTTGTAAATAAAGTTAGAAGAAAGTTAATTAAAAAATGAAATATCTACCAAAATATAAAGAAAGGTTAATGATAATAAATATTAGCTTGTACCATAACAAGATTAATCAATGAATAAAAGAAAAGGAAATGTTAAGAGGTAGATAACAAAAGTTAATTAGTTTTCACATTAAGAGATTAGAATAATACACAAATATATTAAAGACAAATAATAAACTTAAAAAGAAAAATAAATAATTGTAGAAGAAAAATAATATTTACATAGGGTGATTTGTTCATTTATTTGTTTTTAATATATTCTTGTGAAAGAATAAATTATGAAGAAAGAGAGATTGTGAATGTAAATAAAGAAAGAATGTACACTTGCATGAAGTAAAATAAAATAAAATATTTTATTTTATTTTATTTTAAAAACCCATGTGAAATAACAAGAAAATAAAATATAAACATCCAGAGAACAAAAATCGAATAAAATTCTCATATATTCCTCTGGAGCTTTTAGACCTCTGCCAAGGTTTGGACCCTAAGTGAAACTTTAACTTTTCAAGATGGTTTCGTCACTCATACTAGAATAGCCAAGTACAAAAGATTAACAGTGAAGATATACATGCTTGAACAATGACCATTAAAGCTTCAAGGTGTTCATCTACACATGAGAAAAACTGGTCAGCCATGAGAAAATAGACAAATTGCAGCAAACTCAAACAAATGCACAAGTTACCTCAAAGAAGCCATCAAATTCCTTTGCTAAGTCTTTCTTTATACTCTACGAGCCACCCCTGTTATCCATAACTCGTAAAACCCAAAATAAAAATAAATAAAATATGAATGATAAAAGATCAGAATAATTACTCTCATGCTCCTAGCATACCTCTCATGATTTTTCACTCCTCTTTAAGCTGCTTGCTGCAAGATTTATAGTTTTTGGTAGACAGTTTTGGTAGTTTGTCCCATTTTTAATTAACGATATGAAGCTAATTTGTTTAGAACCGCTTCAGTCATTTCCATTAAATAATATATTAAAAAAAATGGTAAAGAAATGTCATTATTCTTTTATCCATGTGACAATTTGTTCACGTCTTTGGAAGTAGCATGGAATAACTACTTGATATATCAAAGCTCTTTCACACATATCTGCCGTGTAAGATCTCCAACAATGCCACATTTAATTTTGTAGAAATTGTCCTGGGAAAACTCTGAAGCCTTTGCTCTAATGTGGTAACTCATAGCCATGTTAGAATTAAAACCAGTCTGCTTAATTGTTGACTTTGTATTTTCCCATCGAGAGGAATTCATTAGCTTCTTAGTGTTTATCTCGAGATTATTGTTTAACGTGCTACAACAAGAAATCTGTCTTATTTCATACTATTATGGTTTCATCTTCATCTCCAGAGGAAATGATTATCTCTGTCAGATTGATTAAAGCAATTTACTGGATCTTCGTGAGCGTCATTCATCCTCCAATGTCACCTTTTATTGTATAAAATCTGCCACTATATTAACAAAACAAGTATTCTTAATAAGACATGGAAGAGCTGACGAGTATATTAAGTTCGCTGGCACTTAAAATTTAAGTATAGATAATGTAAAAAGAAAAAAATCCATTTCTGTGAAGTTTCTTTATTTGGAAAGACTTCTAAATCTCTGAGATATATAACAATGTCCACGTTCTCTGTGTATACTCGATGTACCCATCACTCCAACCAATGATTACCTGGTAGGTTCCATGCTGCTTCTCGTGGTACCCAAAATTAGTCTGTGGCTCTTGAAAATCATCAACATATTTCTCATAATTCTTTAATGTCTTTGAACTTATTGACTGAACAATGGCAATTGAAAAACAACCTTTTCCTTGACTCTGAATAACTTATTGTCTGATGTAAGAATGGCATACATTAGGCTCTCCATATTTTCCACGTTCCTGTTTTTCAATGCTTCAAGTACTCATTTTATAAAGGAAATATATGGCTCACATTTCTTGGCATAAATCCACACTTGAAATAATGCTCAGCTTTATGAATTAATTAAACCCATAAAGGAAATGACTTGTATGAGTATATTTGGGACATCATGTGGTGATTTTCAAATCATAAAGTAATTTGAAAAAGGTAAAGTGAATATGAAGATCTCTATTTTAATAATAGAGATGATATATGGAAATGATATATATTTGCTTTTGGAAAAGGGTGGAGAAAGCTAATAAGTCAAGTCAACCTTATAAGATATACCATGTTTTTAACTTTTGGTATGTCATAAAAAGTGTTAAAGGAATGATATAACTTTATGAAGGGTGAGTGATGAGATATATCATGGAGAGTGAGACATGGGACATGTAGACATCTAATAATATGTTGGGTATAAGGTAAAGTGATTCAAAGGTGGTAATGTATAAGCCTTCGAATATATCATGTCAATATGATAATGTGAGTAATGTGAAGAGTGGGGAAAGGGCCATGCCTAGTGATAGGTCAAGAGCCATCGAATTTTCTCCAAGTTCATTGTGCTAATTTTTAATGAGAGTGGATGAAACTTTGAGCAAGCAAATAAAAAAAATGAGGGATAGCTTGGAAACTCTTTGACGGTTAAGTGTCGTTGACTGAAAATGTAGTCAACAAATGCCAACCAACAAATGTGTGTTTCTTCTAGCAACGTGCAAGTTTGAAGCCATGAGATGCTGATCCTTTGATTCTTTGAAGGAAACGAGAAGGGTTCGATAATGATAGGACTCATGGTGAATCAATGTGGGACAGGAAGACATCGATAGGGTTAGGTGGACCATATTATACAACAGGGGGAAAGAAGATGTAGTCCAAGTGATTCAAGGATCGAGACTTCATGGAATAACTCATGGAAAGTGGTAATTATGAGGGGGGTTGGTCGTTGTATAATCGAAAGGGACATAAGAAAATTTATAAATTAGAAAATGCGAAAAGGTTGAAGAACGGAAAAATTGTCATAGATGTGTGCAGGAGGGTAAACCCAAGGATAGCACTAAACATCTGTGACATGTGTATGCAAGAGCTCTCTTAAATGGCGGGGGCAGAGAAAGGGAAAGAAGGAAGACTGGGCAGGATAGGACATCTACTTCATGCAAGGGTATCCTACTCTGTAAGCATGTGATAAGAGAAGCACGGGTTTCTGGAAAACAATAAAGTAATCTTGTTCATTTGCAAGCTTGTTGTCTTCAAAATAAAAGGTTAATAAATTTATCACAATATGCATAACCCTTTCTTAATCAATGATCATTGTTCAAGCAAGTTTGACTTCCAAAATAAAAAGAAAATAAACATATAATCTAAAGAAAAAGAAACAGTGAGGGACAAAACTTAAATTAAACTAAATAAATTAAAATCTAATTTACCCTTCTCCTTCTTTTTGTTTTTTTATTTATGTACAAAAGGAAGGGAAGGACATGCTTGGACTCAGGTAGGATGACATTTTGCATAGAGAAATGCATCATCTATTTTATATGGATGATTAATGAATTGAAAGACAATGCATGAGGATTTTTTATCACCCTACTAACCAACAAATACATGTCGCAAGGGTAATGGGCCTATCAAGATCCAACAAAGGTTTTCACCATCTTGTAGGACTTGCCAACCAACATGATGGGATTTAGGCTTGACATTGGAAACATGAACATAAATAAAATTAGAATGATGTTTAAAAGTTTCAACATTGACGATGAACTCTTCAATCATCACAAGGTCATCATATACAATCTCCTGATTAGGAAAAGAATTATCATGCCCCCAAGGAGAAAATAAGGGATTCAAATGCATATAAATGCCTTTGAATCTATCATTATCAAAAGAAATCGTGCATGTAGGAGAGATATGTATATCATTATTAAATTCCTCAACCTATTTGAATTGAAAAAATGAGTTTGTGAAATAATTTTTCGATGTAAGGTATCGATTATCCTTATGGGAATCTTTAGAAGAGGACTCATCAC
>JASDQU010790225.1:136808-150653 GCA_032191745.1 Picea mariana | reverse complement strand
AGACAGAGTTGTCATTGGGCCAGAATTGTTAAAAGAAATGGAGGAACATATGGAAAATATCATGTAGAATTTAAAGGTTTCCTAGGATAGGAAGAAAAGTTATGCAGACAAGAACAAAGTTTTTAGAGATTTTAAAGTTGGTGAACATGTTTTTCTAAAAGTGAAAGCGAAAATAAGTTCGATAAGATTGGGTTGTGTTGATTCCTGAAAAAAAACTTTGCAGTCAACGTGGAGAATATGCCCGATAAAGTCCCCAATTAGGCCTATACTTGTTTGGAATGGAAATCCTCATCAATATGTGGGCCTGATTGCCACTAAGGGGGAATTTCTCCTTGAATCTCTTCTAAGATACTATGCAGGAAACATAAATAACCAATTTAACTCTATTCTAAAGATATACTATCCTAATTGGGATATAGAAGTATTTTGTACTATCTCAGTTAGGAGCAAGAAGAATAAAAAAAATTGAATATGAGATAAAAATAGTTCATACAATCTCATAACAATTAAAAAAAATACACGAGATTCTTAACTGAGTAAATAGTTACTGAGAAAAGAGAAAATATGCATATTTATGCTTAGCATTGAGGATTAATAGAAATTGAACATGAGATAAAAATAACCTATCAAACTAAGGAAATAGTTCACATAGATGGGACACCATTTAAAAAAAATACATATAAGTAATCAAATTAGTAAACAATTACTAAGAAATCACAAACATGCGTACTCACATTCAATGGCTAATTAACAAATTCAAACCAACCATGAAAGATAGCTTATCATGAGTTTTAAATAAGCATACATTTGCATGAATGAAAACATTGTACAATATGCAGGCTCATACATACCTGGAATAGAATTTGTCAATGAAATAGAACGTCCTTCATTATACCCAAACAAGATAACAGTATCAAATCCGAATACAATTAATAGACCTCAGAATCTTCCACCAAGTCCTCTAAACTTGACAATAGTGCACAAGCCTTTATTATTGATTTCTAACTCAAGATTCAAATAATTTCAAGAAAGAAATTGTGATAACAAGAGCACTCAATCCAAACCATTAACTATATTTGAAATTCAAATCAAATATGAATTGTGAAATAAAAATAACTCTAAATTAATCAAAATTAAAACTAAGGTATAAAAAGAAACCAAAATCTAATAAGATAATGAATAAAACTAAATCTGAATTAATAAAATAAATTTAAAATCTAATAATAAAAACTAAAATCTAAAATAAAACAAAACTAGAAACTAAACTAAAGTATTCAATAAAATTAAACTAAAATAATTAAAACTAAACTAAGAAATAGAAATAAATTGTTTCCACGACTTAATTATTTCCCTCGTGTTATTTCAACCATAAATTTTTGCAATCTAATTGTACAATTCTTGAGTGATACTTTGGTAGTTTTCCTACGATCATTTCACGATTTTATCTTTACAAACTTGTGCAAGCCATATTCCCCTTTCACAATGAGATGTCCTCTTCCTCTCTGTCAACTAAGCAGTGGCATCCTGCGATCTAATAACCTCCTAGTGGTCTGATAACTTTCTACGTGGCTTGCTACCCTCTTCAACTTGTAGTTCATCAGGTGAAATTAACCGAAAATGAGAAGATAAAATAAAAAATTAGAATTATGTAAATTTGGTGTGTCCGTAAAACTAAATTTGGGGGTTTCCATAAAATAAATTTTGTGTTTTCCATAAAGTTCAATGGTTATTGTTGCTTGAGTGGTTTGACGATTTTACTTTGTCCATAAAAGATCAAAAGCTTACCAATTTCCTCAGTAATGTAATGAATGGTTTTCTAAAAAAGATATTTGAAGTAGAGTATTTTATTAATGGAACAAATAAAATCTGCACAAAGACACAAGTGACGACGTTCTTAAATACTAATTAACAGGAAGATAAACATATATTCCAGTTGATATTTTTCATCCAATTACTAGTGTGCTTCTCACCATTATGTGTAATTGTTTGGTTATTAATATTTTCCTGAATTAGCTTTTTAAGAAGAATACTATTACTTGTCAATAATGCAAGAATCATTTTTTACCAAAAGTAAAATCCTTTTAAAAATTGATGCTTCATTCAATCGTCTTTAGTCCTTTAAGTATATTCTCTCTAGAAGAAGAATAAATCTAAAATAAGCAAGCCTTAATCAATTTGTTTCATTTAGCAGAAAATTTCAAATTAAGAAAATGGTATTATTTTTTAACAAAAGTTTAAGGCTTGTAAAATTGATGCATTTGTTAAAATTCAAATATGTCTACTCATCTTTATTTTTCAATATGTATTCTTTTAAGACACAAGCTAAACTTTTAAAAATTAAATTTTTACTTGAATTATTTCAATATGCCAAAATGCTCATTTAACTCATTAATGCATTGAAGACAAACCTTGACGAATCCGACGAAACGTCATGATAATCCAATTTCAAGAAAATCAAGGCACGGAAATAATTCGAATAAGTTCATATGAGCACGCACACCATGTTGAATGATTTAAAAAAAAAAAGATTCAAAAGACACAATCATTATTCATACGAGAAAAATGTGATGAAACAACTTACTTTCATGATGCAACAATTCCGTCATCGAAATCATAATCATTAAGCTAGATGAATGGAATTTCACTAATGATTTTGTTCCGACAATATTACATCACTAAAAAATCATGCTTTTAAATATAAACCCTAAAGAATTTATGATAAAAAGCGTGAAAACCAAACAATGAAGATAGAAAAAAAATATCAAACCATTCCTTTAAATCAAGCAAAATAAAATCAAATACAACTGAAGGAATTATTTTTTAAAATTTTAAAGGGCTCCCCTTTATTTTTGCCAAAAATTAAGGGGAGCTATCGAGGCCTCAACAGGTTGGTACCCAAAGTTGGCAGCAAGATATTGTGGGCCTTTTGAAATACTAGAGAAGATAGGGCCAATTGCATACATGCTAACATTTCCTGCATCCATGAGAGTGCACAATTTTTTTCATGTATCATTATTAAATAAATATGTTCCTGACCCTAACCACGTAATTGATGGGAATGTGATCTAGGTGGAAAACGAAGGGGATTTCCAAGTGAAAACGGTACGCATCCTGGACTGGAAAGTCAAAGTGCTCCGGAACAAATCCATATAACTGATTAAGGTTCAATGGACCTGCTAGGGTCTTGAAGATGCAAGTTGGGAGCATGAAGAAACTATGGAGGAGGAACACCCACAATTTTTTTCCAATTTTGAAGAAAATATAAGCTAAAAATGAAAGACTCCATTTTGGGAAGATAGAGTGTCGAAGCCATATCTCATAATTCTTGGTCGCTTGTGCTGATAGCCTTGATAAGTGAATGGTGTATCCCAATGGACTGAAGGCAGTGAAGGGAGCACATTCATTGGGTCAACAGGTTGAGAAAAATGAGATATTATGGTTGGGATTGTTATTGGAGAGTAAAAATATTTTAGAATTTTATTTTCTGAATATTACGATGTAAATTTGTATATGTATTTTGGCATGGTGTTGTGCATCGCCCTCAATGCACAATTGTAGGGGAGGGGAATGTAAAATCTCCACTATAATCCCTAATTTAATTACTGCATAATGTAGATGTGAATGTGGCTATGGCCAAGTCAATTCCCATTAGCTCAACCGATTAAGGTGTGTGTTTCGTTTGCTAGGAGACCCGAGTTCAATACCCTTATGGTGTGTTTAGTCAGGAGGAGACACCCAAAAAATCCATCCATGTTAAGGGTTGGTGCAGCCCAGGACGGGTGCGATCCCCGGGTGATTTTGATGGCTTAGATACCCCTGGGTTGTGGTTTCTTAGCCAATAGTTGAAATGCTGACATCGCAAGTGACGAACATTTCTAACAAACAAAAACAAAGTGGCTATGACCAATCGATGTAATATTCAAATCGTATTTTTTGATTTTAATAAATACAATGTGAAGCCAATTGTTGGGAATATGGACAGAGATGAGGGGTGATTTACCCATAAGAGAGGGGAATGTCTAGGAGTGTCTAAGAGGGGTCCAAGGAGAAAATTAATTGTGGGTATTAATCCATACCTAGATTTCTGAATTTATTAACATTGGGGACACCTTCCATTTTCTAGTTGAGTGTATGAGAGCCCAATCATTGAATACCTATTAGTGGGTGGGTGTAGAAGTCATATCCCATAGTTATTGGAAGCATGGGGTTGCAGTACAATCAACATTGGGTAAAGTGAGAAGTCTATTGTATTTGGAAAATAGAGGAAATTTGTATGGGAGAGAATAAACAAATTTTCACATTCAGTTTTGGATAAAAAACAAGCAGGGAGCAAGGAAAGATAACATTGGATCTATACCAAGAATGTTGGGTGAATTTCTAGATCATGATGGAGTGTTTTGGAGATGAATATTAAAGATCTAGGTTATTAGGATTGATGAGTGAACTCTTGTGTGAGTTGCATTGTAATAGAAAGTGTTTCTATTGTTTTCTTGATAGTTTTTCCCGACAATGAGCTCTCTTGAGCTCCTAGTAGAGAGATTATTGGTTACTTGTGCCTGAGAGACCCTATTAAAAGAATGAGACACCTGAGGGACTAAGAGCAATGAAGGGGTACATTCCTTGGCTTGGGTAGGTCAAGAGGAAGAGATATGGAGAAAAATTGAGATAGCTTTATGAGAATACTAGTGGGTTGTGGGATTTTGAGCCGTGAGGGGATTGTGAGAGGTACCCTTCTCTTGTGGATTTCTAGCTCTATCTCAGGCGTGAATTGTTGTTGAGATTTGGAACAAAAAGTATATGGTTGGGTGGAACGTCCTTCTCAAGAAGATGGTTGCACAAACTTTTTAAAATATAAGTGTTTATTTATTTTCTGAGTTTCTCTTATAAGTTTTATGGCTGTTTTTTTACCCTGTGCGTGAGACTGGTTTTATGTGTTTTCGTAGATGATTATTTGGCCACATTATGTTCATTCGGAATTATATAGATGCATTTAATTATGGGTATCATATTTTAGATAAATATGTGTTTAATTCGTAGTTGGTAAGCTACATAATATGAACTAGAAAGATTTTTTTTTTTCGAATTTATATGTATTTTCCGCAAGTAATGTTCCTCAGTTAAGCTGGGGGTCGTTACACAGTTTGTTAAAATTGGTGCATCGCTAGGTAAATTTTTTTGTTGAAAATTGGGTGGTGCAATTCGTTAATTGGAACACACTGGTGCTCCATATTTCTTATAGAACCGACGTTATGTTTAGTGGTGCATTGTGTTGTATAACACACTAACCACAGGGCATCTGGTAAGATTCACCCCTATGGTTATTTTTGAAATTTGGCGCGTTTCCGTTTTATGCACAACTGGTGTGTATTGTTATCGTATACACACCGGTAATGATGCATCACATAAGATGCATCGCTATGACAAATTATTAAATATCCATCTCGCTGCCATGTTATTTACAATATCAGTGCATTTTGTTAACTTTGGTGCCCTGCTAGGTTAATTTTTATGTTGAAAATTGGGAGGTTTGATTCATTTATTGGAATTCATCAATGCTCCATATTTCTCAGAGCATGTTTTGTTTAGCGGTGCGTTGTGTTGCATAACGCACTGACTATGGGGCATCTAGGAAAACACATCATTGTGACTATTTTTGTAATTTGGTGTAGTGCCATTTTGTGAATGACACTGGTGCATATAGTTATCGGGTGTGCACCGATGGCGGTGCTTCCTATATATTTACAAGAAGCATCGACTTCAAGGTGAGTTGAAGCATTCAATCGAACCATGAAGAATTGAAAAAAAATTAAGAAAGGCCAAATTTCAGGCTAATTTGACATTTTAATTCAATAAAAATTCAAATAAGAAGGTAATAAAAAATTGACCTAGGCTCTTCTATCCCAAGGAGGTATGGTTCCACCATAGAGAATAAATTAAAATTCGAGGTAATTTCCAAAATTTTGAAATGTTTGGAATCTGCCAATGGAGCTATCGAACTCATTGTAGAGCATTGCAAACAGGGTGGTCTTGGAAGACAAGTGAGCACTGGTTCTTTTCAAAGAGTTTTAAAGCACATAATGAAGTGTAATAATGAAAATCAATTTGGTAATTTTTTTTATTTTTTATTTTACCCCGCCCCAGTGCACCTGATGACATGGATACACACTGGGGTGTCATATTCATGCGCACCAGGTTGATTTTTTCGGTGCTTGTATTTTCTGTTTATAAAAACAATTTTTCTCCTTAATTTTGAATCACTGATGCATTATTTTTGTGTGTGCATCGAGGCGTATTTACCTTATAAGTGCACCACTAAAAAAAACCTCTGCAAAAACCTTTATTGCTCGCCTCCACTATAAATAGAGAAGGGGTAAGATTTTTGGGGAGGTTCTGTAAAAACCTCCACTACAAGGTGTTATCCTTGTAGTGTATCCCACTTGTAAATAAAACATGCCAACAATAATTTTCAATAAGACAATCCAACAAAGACCATGATACTGGTCTATTCATGAATAAGAATATAGAGGAGAAATATACATTTGTACAGTCGATAATATATGCATACATTAATGTCTCAAACACTTTTTCAAATGCTTTCACAAACAATCATCAATCCAACCACATTCAACCCTAGTAGTTGACACTGGTCCAAAAGTTTGTCTCTTACGCCTCATCTACAAAGATTTATAAGAATCACTTCCACCATAATCCCTAGATAAGGAACTAAATTTTTTGTTTTCACTATGATCATGATGTTGATATGGTAAAAATTTCTATTTCTTCTAAACATAAGGTGTATGATTTACTTCCTGATCAACCAAAGGTATAGGATTTCTATTTCTTCTCACAATATTTGTCATTGACTCCAACTTTGACACATCATCATCAACCAGATCAACATAACCCTAAAAAATTAGTGCAATATCTTCTTCCTACAACTAAATAGAATGAATTCCACCCCTAATAAATTAAACAACAGTTAGTGCAACCAAATAAGTAGACATGCCTCCATATAGAAACAAATTCTAACCATATCCAAGTCATGCTCTAATAAGTCTTAATTGTACAACAACAAAAAAACAATACCTTACCATTATTTCCAAGTCAATCATCTATACATACCATATTACACAAAAAATAGGACAAAATACCTCTAGTATGTTTCTCAAACTCGAGAGAAACCAATGAATTAGTAGCCAAAAACATGTGAAGAAGGCACATAATCAAGATTGTCCTTCTTAACAATACAAGCATTGTTATAAGAAATATCATTAGTATAAATAAGTCATCTTGAGGGACATATAACATCCTCTTCTAAAGACTCAAGTAGGTCTTCCTTCTCCCAAAATTCATCCATAAGGTTTTGAAAGACACATTATAACCTTCATCTCATCACATCAATCCTCATAGTCTAGTCATGAACTTCCTCATAACATTTCTTAAATGTTTCTATTTCACTTGCCTCATGCACAAGAGTCTTCTTTAACCCTTGTAACTCATGGATGTTTTTTTCCTTCTCATCTGCTTGGTAAAGAAGATGACTGTGATAATTCTTCAAATCTTGATACTCATCAAATAAACAAATATTATATGCATGGAGTGAAGCAACTTCTTCATGAAGGTCATTAATAAAGGCCCACAAAAAGGCAACTTGATCCTCCAAATGGGTATTGGATTTCTCCAACCCAACAAAGAGACATTATTATCTTTCAAGGAGACAACTTTGCCACAAAATTGAGAAGCCATCTTATTGATCTTTTCAATTATTTCTTACATTGAAATAAGATGATTTCCTCCATTCTCCCCATAATTTTTTTGGATCATTAATTTCTCCCACTTTTGATCAAGAACATCCATAGCTTCAAAATGATTCAATTTTTTCCTAGTTAATCTTCATACTAATTAAATGATTTTTGGTTAATTTTTGACTTGGTTGAAAAACAACCTTCATGATCAATGTCACATAGTTGAGGATAGGGGAAAAGATAGTTGATTGTGAGTCAAGATTTGTTATGGAAGATGCATGAAAACATAGGCTATAACTGAAAACAAGAATGTGTAAACAACAAATGTAATTGATTAGAAGCAAATGAAAATACCAATCACATGAATATGTAAGCTAGGAATTGATAATGGAAAAAACCAAAGGGAAAAACTCTGGTGTATTGATCAGTTTCCTTTGAAAGTCTATCTTCAAATTGTGTAAGCAAGAAATCCTCGAACACAAGTGAACTGGAGTCAAATGACCCAAATAAAATAACAAAGAGGACTTACAGGGTGGAAACCCTTCCTCTACATTTATACATTCTCTGAAGAGCACTTCGGTGCCCTACTGCATTTCAATTACTTTTAGTTACAAAACATAATGGGAATACCAAGTTCCTTCTTGCTATCTCTTGGCTAGAGAAGATGAAGAGATACATGTTGGCATGTAGATGGTTCTTTCATGGTGTTTGCTAAATATTCCAATGCCATTTGACATGCACACCAATTCATCAAACAACTCTTGGTGTGTGTGATGAATGATCCTTGTCTAATGATGTGCAGGTCAATTGAGTCAAGGGTCAACTAAATTTTATAAGGGAAGTTGATGGTGTCAAGTTGACTGAGAATGGACTTAGATTTGAACAAGGAGTCAATTAAAGACTATAACGAGTTGATTGACAATACTAGAGTCTTGGAGTGGATTACTTTAAGAATTGGCTGGTTCACAATCCAACTTGTCCAAAAATATATTTAAACCAACAAGGTTGATGGAGTGGAGTCTACTGAGAATGGACTCAAATTTTACCAAAGAGTCAATTAAATACTATAATGAGTTGATTGAAAATAGCAAACTCCTCGAGTGGATTAATTTAAGACTTGGCTGGTTCACAATCCAACTAGTCCAAAAATATATTTAAACCAACAAAGAATAATGTAACCATAGGATTTAACCCCTGAATTTCTTACTTTCAATTCAAGTAACACTACCAACACATCTACAGAGAGATCTGAAGGAATCACACATATATTACTCAAAAAAATATATTTAAATCAACAAAGAATAATGTAGCCATAGGATTTAACCCCTGAATTTCTTACTTTCAATTCAAGCAACACTACCAACACAACTACAGAAAGATCTGAAGGAATCACACATATATTACTCAAATTTTTGAATATTAACTGACCCCATTGGTGGTTGATATTAAACTACAATATCCATTCAACTCCTCAACTACTCACTATGGAAAACGATTCACTCTTCAATACTACATGTACCTCTCCACAAAATTTCTCCAAACATAAAACCTCTATTGTCTCACAAAAAAAACACCAACAACAATGTTCACTATCGGTCGATCCTCTTAGTTGATGGGATAACCTACCCTTCAATCAATTCAATATTATTCTCAACATTAGACAAAAATCTTATTCATAGAACCATGCATTTGCCACACATTTTACTTGAAAACTGAAGTTAGTTACTCATATTATAATTTTCCAATGGCATATAATCTAGAGGGTATTAACACCAGAAACCTCCACGCATAAACTGAGGATTTGCTGAACAATATACAGTTAGATGTCCATGACCCCATTATAGATACATCAAATGATCATATTGCAATCATGGAATCCTCCTCGTGTTGCCATGGATCTAGGAAAACATTGAACACGTGGACAGTCCTTGTCGACATGATCGATTCATCACTTCCATTCAGATGACACTATTGCACTAGATATTATGACTAAATTAGTGCAACGATATGCCATAATAGGCATAAGCAAATAACATTCATACAAAGTTGATTCATATATGAACCTTGGAAGAGATTTACCAATAACTGGAATTTGATAAGATAAATATTTCTACACATCTACATGAAGTATATAAGTTATTCAAAATTTGAACATATCTACACAATGAATTAATACATGAGTTCGCTTATCTGTAGGAATTCCATCATAATGGTAAATATTCTATTTACATGAATTCGCTTATTTATAGGAATTCCATCATAATGGGAAATATTCTATTTATGTAACATCCCCAACCGGTACGACTCCTACGATGTACAATTGGTAAAACCACCCTTAATTAATTTTTTTTTTTTTTTCTACACTGGTTTGTAGGAAGGTAATAATGACATTATAATCAACATCACAACACGACGATGAACACAATGCATGCAACTCACACAACAATAACATAACAACCTAACATAAAATCACATCAAGTACAAAGAAGCAATGCACAACATTCAACCGAAGACGAATAAGAATGAATATCCGCCCATCCTACCCTGCAATGGTTAGGACCTCCAAGTCACATAAGCAATGCTCAATCCCAGGTTCCCATCGATTTTGACCATTCAAGGTCTCAAGGCTGACGACTATTCTGAGGAAAAAGGAGGTGTCTACGTCCCACCCGACACAAGCAGACCAAGCCCACTAAGCTAAGGACAATCATCCTAACAACCTAACGCACCCAAAATTAATTACACAAGTAACTAGACCCCATCAGTGAGTAAACCAAGCACATTAAATGTTTACAAACCAAGTACAAACATTAATTGTAATGAACAATCAACACCCTCAACGAGAAGCGCAAGCTAAAAATGACTTCGCCAATATCTCAATAAATTGTCGAGTCAAGCCAGTCAATAATTATAGTCTATTTAATCATCTATTACGAGCCCAACTTAGCATGTCTAAAATGCAATATGACATTAAGGTACAATCTAAATTAGCCTTAAAACTAATCCATTTGCGCCATTTTAAATTACAAACTGTCATCAAGGTACCCTCTAATTCAACGTTAAATGGACATCAATAAGCAAGTCTGAACTTTGACTTGGATAATAATTAAAAATATAATTAATCATTAATTATAATCTAACTAGCTTGTCTAAATTATAAGTTAGCCATTAATTTACAATCAATAGACATTAAATGCAACCAATCTAGCAAAGTTAAAATTTGCAATCCAATCTTTACTCACCAATCAAATTTAAATCATTAACACAACCTATGGGGTCACATCTATTTTAATCCAAATATCCATCCAGCTAGCCATTAATCTTGATATCAATAGTAACAATCTTAAACTAGAATGCTACCATTAAAATAAATAATAAAGCAAATAACAAGGCATTTAACATAATGCAAATAACAAGGCATTTAATCACAAGGAATTTAATAACTAGGCATTTAATAACAATTAACCTGACATTTATCATAAAGAAAATAACAAGGCATTAAAATAAATAAGAAAGAAAATAATAAGGCATTTAATAATATTCATTGCTAGGTAAAGGTAAAGACTCAGGGCAAGGGTAAAAACTCAGGCATAAAGGCTGAATCGTTTAGATGGCTGTCTAAAACTAAAGTCATTCACAGGTTACAAGATCCGTCAGCAATTTAGGCAACTGGTGGCCCAACGACTGCAACCACAGTCCACCATTAAAGGCGAATTGGGGGTGAATGACTAGAAAAATGCAGTCATCAATCCAAGGCAAACATGTTCCAAATGTGGCCCTCAAGGCAGTGACACAGTCCACTTAAATCGAGCAGCATCGTTGAAGAGATACATATCAAGGAATTTGTCTAGCTGTCCCATTTGATAAGTAATCGTTGTGTGAGTAAAAGAAAATATCGGACACAAGGAAAAGTTACTACAGCATGACGTGGGTACACTGGCAACCAAATAATCAACGCAATCAAATCAGGAATGCATACAATAGTTGTTGGCTAAATAAATGGCGAAGGGAACACATTTCACACCAGTAGTACACAGGCTGTGCAGCTGAAAGATTTTACCATATCTTAAACACTAAAGGAATTCAAAATGTGTTACTGAGCAAGACACTGTATAGAAATTCAATCCACGCAAGCGGTAAATAGAGAAGGAAAAGGCAACTAGAGAAGAGTGTCTTCAATGCCATAATTACACCAACGAGTCTACACCGGGTTCTTGAGGATTCGATTTTGTTTCTAAAACAAATTTCACAGTCCTGGAGTCATAAAAAGAAATTGCTGGTCCCAAAAGTTTAGGAAGCCCAACTGTCACCTGGTTGCATAAAAGGAAAGCATTCAACGCTCTTGGAAGCTGGAGTCTAACTATTAGCTGATGCAAGGAAAGAGGTTTCAAGAAAACAAGTTATTTTAAGATGGTTTACTCCTGCGCGCGAGCTGTTAACCACATGCAAATTCACATCGTTTTCTTCAATTTAAGGAGCAGAGAAACAAAAAGGGGCGCAGGGCCATCTAAAACCACATTGGGTTAAAACTTATCCCACAATGCCAACACAAGTTCATAATTTATCAAAAACAGGGATAAATTTTATCCTCCAATACAACCACAGAGTTATAAATACAAGTGTTCAGTATTGAAAAATTACATTCGCACTCTCGTAATATAATTACCCTTGCTGTCGGTATTATAATTACATTCACGTCTCATAAATAAACACCTTTGCCGTTAGCTACACATCAAAATCTTTGGTCCACTATATAAGTACAGATCGTTGCCCCCCAACCAATCTAACATCCATGGGGTTTAGTATATAATGAATGCATAACAATAACTATAATACCATAGTAACAAGTAATAAACCTTCTCAATGTCTTAACAATGAAATGGTGGTCGAGTTGAAGGGGATAATACAACATAATTAAATATAAGAGGGCGTTGTCACACACCTTGTCGAAATCACCATGTAATAAACATTCAACTCAGTCCAAGTAAATTTATAATCTGTCATTGAGTGGGAAAATACATGCCAAATTTGTCCTAAAAAGATATTAAGATATGGAAATAAAACCACAGTCCAGAGGTGTAAAACGTGAGGTAAAATCGCCGGGTAAAAGGCAGACCAGGTACATAAAACCACACAGTAAATTCATCGGGATAAACCTTAAAAATGCAAATGTCAATCAAAAAAAGACAGAGGTTAACAACACTTCGTCATTGACCATTAAATGGCAGGGGTAGTTAACGCATCAAGGCGCAAACTGACAATCAGCCAAGGGAAACAATAGAGTGGACAACTAATAGGTGTGTGATTCGCTCATCATCCTTGCACAGAAAAGCAGGGCGTTGAGATCCATAGGTATTTTAATGCTAAGGCGATGACCGTAGATCAGGCTCCTGGCCGACTGCTCAGGCAAGGAATGGAGAGCTAGGGACGAAGGATAAACAACCACGAAGGTCACAATCAACACAGCAAGGTGGTCAAGACATGAGTGGAATGAAGCCATGGGAGTCAATCTAACATCGAGCCAGTCTAAGAAATTTTCAGAAAAACCATCTAGACAATTTGTTCACTTACCCAAGTAAAAATAAAGATTCAAGTATAAGTTCTAAAACAATTTACCATACAAATGAAGAAAGCGTACCATTGCTTGATCGCCTTCTCGGAATGACATCTCGCGTGCTCTGTGCAACTCCCACTTGCCGACCAACGAGACTTCGCCGGTACCTCCCAGCCAATGCTAGGGGTACTCTTCTTCCCCCTTAACCCCTCGAGCTGCAAAGGGGCCACACACTCACTAACCAGAGATTTTGACTAGCTCCCAGTTTGCCTCGTAAGGCCGAGCTACCACTCCTTACCGAGCTGGGTATCCCAACTCCCACAAGTTAAATCAGTCAAGTAGATATTTTTGCAGCATAACGTTACACAAACATAAGATGATCCAACCTCCATCACCTCCCTTCATTATATAGAGTTTCGTCGTTCCTTACTTTCCAAAAATTCTCTTTTAGTTAAGTTTTTATAATTAAATTCCTAAAAATTCCTCCCCATACAAGTGTCACCCATCCCCTTCCTTCCTCCATAAATTAACTTCTTTAATTAATTA
>JASDQU010790225.1:105894-123328 GCA_032191745.1 Picea mariana | reverse complement strand
CTAGATGAATAAAGATAAATAATCTATTCCAATTTATTTCTAAGTTTTACAGTTTATTTTTGGGTTTCTCATTAAATCAACTAGAATACTTTTCTCTCTTTTTTTTATTAAAATCCTAGAGAACTTATGGCTTATCAGTTTTCCTAACTAAAATAACTTTCATGGTCCCAATCATATTCAATGAAAACCCTAATCATATTGTTTTTATTATTTTCCTTAAAATTTTCTTTACTCGTTCTTTCTTTTCTATCCTCCATACACTTCTTTCGATCTTCACAACCCTAACATTGTAAGCAACATCCTATAAAATTTTCAATTCTAATTAAAAAAAAATAACCTATAATTATTATTAGATAAAAACCACTACAAAGTTATTGATTTTAAGATTTTCATCATTCTTAATCCTATTATCCACAAACTTTATAGATTTAATCCATTTTTCTACCTAAAAACATTGACCTTTGTTTTAAAAATTGAATTTGTTTATAATTTTTATAAAATAATTCAAAAAAATGTTGCCCTTAATAGATAGAATGTTCCTAACCTATATCATGAGAAAAATCTTCTTTTCTCTAACCATAGGAATGCAATGTCTATAAAACGATAAACTACTATCTCGTATGAAGTTGAAAGGAACATTTTAATTTAAAGAGCTAAGCTTTAGTTATACCTATTTCTAATACTAATTCATTTAGCCCTTTAGTTATAAGTATTTCTAATACTACGTCATTGTCAAAATGAATTTCAATAAAGGTGAATTCGAAAAACTTATTTTATGCAGGAAAAATACCAACGTGAGGAAGCCTCCAATGCTCCTTTCTCCGAAAAGTAAATTTCTTGCAAATTTATAATGAATCCATTTCCTTTTCAAATTTGATGAAAAATGTTTTTATGAAATAAAGTGAGTTTGATTTCAGCATAGGACATAATCTAGATGAGATAGGGATTTTGAAGGTAAACATATTTATTGGTTCCACTTTTAGGTCAGGATTATGGCGTTGTTTAGCTTTTTTATGAAATGATTTTTTTCGTCGGAATACGACGATATAAATTTATATGAATCACTATTTTTTTTGTTTAAATCCATTTCTAAATGTATAAATAGATTCAACATGTTGAAAAACCCCTAGAGCACTCGGATTATACATAGATAATCACTCAAATCTACGAATCTAACAATTTATCGTTGGATTTCGGGCAAATGCTCCCGGAAACAATAATCATTTCGTAGAACATATAGCCTACGATGGAGATTATAGCAATCAGTTTTCCGATTGTCCAAGACATAGGTTTTACCCCAAGGTTTTATAAAACATTGACAATTTCTTAAGATCATTTCACTTTTATCGTAAGCTTGAATTTTGAGTTCAAGATTTGAGGTCTTATTTATTTAACATCTCAATTGGTTTTCCATTTTTCATTAGTCTTAGAGACAGTGCAAGATGTTTTAACCCAAAGTTTTAGCAAACTTCAAGATCATTTCTTTTCTATCCTAAGTTTGAACATGTTCAAGTTTGTTCAAGATTTGAGGTCTTATTTGGCCTCATATTGAGGTTGTCTTGACCCATGTCAGCACGTTGTTATGTGTTCATGTTAAGTTTTGAGTTATTATTAGGTTTCTTTTCAATTTACTAGATAACAATAGCATAGGTAGGATCATTGAGATAAACACAATCACAAGACACACAACATTTATCCTGGGAAACCCTCATGGGGCAGAAAACCCAGCAAAAACTTCCTTAATATAGATAGCCAATACAATGTCAAGACAATAAACCAAAACACTAGAGAATATACAACATTGAGCAATGTGCCTCTCTCTTCCTTCTTCTCCTAACTGTAGCTACCAAACTTGTGCATTTGATGAGTGAATAAGTGAGTGAGATAATGAGGTGCTAACCTCCTTTATTTATACTAGTTGGCAGGCGTTGGAAAGGTGTCTCTTCACTGGGCAGGGCCAACTTCTCTTCTTAGTGGTTAAAACCACTTTAATTAGGCCTGGGGGGGACTTCTTAATTTGCATAATATAATTAGGGTTTGACCAATTTGCAAAAGGAGATTTGGTCAAGTACAAAGACCAGCATGATCAATCCACAAAAGGGGATTGATCTGATGAATAATAACTCAATAATAAATAGAATGCTCTTTGCAGTTATATTATTTCAACACTCCCCCTTAACAATAAGGGTATTCTACAACATCATCAAGAGAGAGAGAGGGCGACAACATCAACAACATCTGGGACAATGATTGGCATATCTATAAATCATTGAAAGTTTTTCTCATCATCAATATCATCATCCACAACAAGGAGTTGGAATGGAATCATCATCATCTGCATCAACATGGATTATTATAACACTAATACATCATCATCATCAATAACAACATGAGGATGATACAACATCAACAACAACATCATCATAGTACGAAGGCTGGAGCATCATCAACATTAGCACTAAGCTGGAAATCTTCAGCACGAAGCTAACATCTCATCAACATCATCACTAAGTTAGAAATATTCAGCACGAAGCTGGAATCTCAACAACATCAACACTAAGCTGGAAATATTTAGCATGAAGCTGACATCTCAACAACATCAACACAAAGCTAGAAATCTTCAGCACGAGGTTGGCATGTCAACAACACCAGCACGAAGCTTGAAATCTTCAGCAAAAGGCTGGCATCAACACTACTCCCCCTTTCGAGGGAGGTCCTTTCGGACTATACCAAGCTTGTCTCAAAAGTGCTCAAACTTTACACTAGACATAGGCTTGGTCAACACATATGCAACCTGCTCATATGTGCTAACATAATGGATTTTTATGGCTCCTCTTTGCACCATATCACGAATGTAATGATATCGAATTTCTATGTTTTTTGACTTGTCATGGAACATACGGTTCTCTGTCATTTTTATGCAATTATGGTTATCACATAGAATAACGATTGCTTCCATCTCTAAATCAAATGGACTTGTCAACAACTTCTGAAGCCATATGGCTTCACAACTGGCAGAACATGCAACAATGTATTCTGCTTCTGTCGTGCTAAGAGCAATACTTGATTGCTTCCTACTCTGCCATGAGATCATGGCTGACCCTAGACTGAAACAATATCCTGAGGTTCTCTTTCCATCAGAGACACTTCCAGCCCAATCTGAATTGATATATCCACTCAGTCTAAAGTCATTATCTCCATTATAACTAAGACCAAAATCCAACGTACCCTTAAGGTATCTCATCACATGTTTTGCAACAACAATGTGAACACGTCTGGGTTCTACGAGAAATTGAATCAAGGTGTTCACAGCAAAACATATATCTGACCTAGTTTTCATCAGATACATCAATGATCCAATGATGTGTATGTACAATGTAGCATCAACCAACTCTGACGAAGTATCAAATAGGAGCTTCAACTTTGTTTCCATGGGTGTATTCATGGATTTACACTCCAACATATCAAACCTCTTCAGTATTTCAACTACATATTTCCCTTGGTTAAGGAATATCTTCTCTGGGCTTTGCCAGACCTCAAGAACTAAGAAATAGTGCATTAGGCCTAGGTCTTTCATCTCAAATTTTGCAACGAGCTTCTTCTTACAATCAATGATGAGATTTTCTTCTCCAGTTAGAAATAACTTGTCCACATACAACAACAATATAACAAACTCAACATTCATAACCTTGAAGTACAGATTAGAATCAACTTTACTCTCGATAAATCCCAAGCTCGTAAGGAAATTGTCAATTCTTCCATACCAAGCTCTAGGAGATTGTTTCAATCCGTACAGATCCTTCTTCAATTTGCAGACATGTGTTTTTCTATCTTCAACCTCAAACCCTTGAAGTTGTTCTATATACACTTCCTCTTCAATGCCACCATTTAAGAAAGTTGTTTTCATGTCCATCTGGTGTAACTTCCATTTCATCTTAGCTGCAAGGGCTATGATGGTTTTGATTGAAGTGTATCTGGCTACATGAGCAAACGTCTTTTCATAATCAATGCCTTCCTTTTGATAAAATCCATGAGCTACAAATCTTGCTTTGTATTTCTCAATACTTCCATCAACAACATGTTTTATCTTGTATAACCATTTGGAAGATGCCACATCCTTGCTCTTGAGTCTGAGAACTATTTCCCATACATCAAGCTTTATAATGGATTGATATTCTTTTGTCATGGCATTTGCCCATTCTTTCTTCTGAATGGATTCTTCAAAGAAAGTAGGCTCCTTCTCTAAGAGATCACACATCAAAGCCATATAACTGGAGAATGTATTGAGTTTATTGACTTGGCTCATGGTTCCTTTGGGGGCACCATACTTCTCTCCATCTTGAATAAGTTCACTTTCCCATGATGGATTTCTCTTATGGGAGATCATCATCTGGGGAGGTTCTTGAGATTCTATTATGTTGTGATCTTCTGGAATCTCCTCATCAGGGGAAGTTATGACTTCTCTCACTGGTTCTGCAACTTTGGGAGCTACATGTTCTTCTTCATATACTTCTTCAAGCTGACATCTTCTTGATTTCTTGAGTGTTGCATATTCATCAAAGGTTATATCTCTGTTGATCTCAATATGATGGTAACCTGGTATATAAATTCTGAAGGCCTTGGAGACCTAACAGTATCGAACAAATATTCCCTTCTTTCCTGAAGGGTCCAGCTTGGTTCTCTTCTCTTTCAGAATGTGTATAAATACTGGACAACCAAGTATTTTGAGATGGCTTACTTCTGGCTTCTTTTCGGAGAACATCTCTTTGGGGGTTTTGAACCCAAGTGCACTATGGGATAACATGTTATGTACATACACTATTGTGCTTGTTGCTTCTTCCCATAAGTGCATTGGAAGATCTTGATCGTGGATCATAATCTTCATTGCTTCCATTATAGTTATGTTCTTTCTTTCTGCAACACCATTTTGTTGAGGATTGTAGGGAGTGGTGAGCTCCATCTTGATCCTAGTATCTTTAAAAACATTTACAAACTCTTTTGAGGTGTATTATCCTCCATTATCTGACCTGAGTACCTTGATCTTTCTTTCAAAGAGATTCTCTATCAAGCATTGAATTCCTTGAATTACCAAACACTTCATCTTTTGATTTCAAAAAGTAAACCTAGGTTTTGCAAGAATAATCATCAATAAAAGATACATAGTATACATACCCACTAATGGAGGTTGATGGCATTGGGCCACATACATCCGAGTGGATGAGCTCTAAGACTCCTTCTTCTTTACTCTTGCTCTTCGAGAAAGGTTTCTTGATGTTTTTTCCTTGTGCACATCCATTGCACACACCTTCATGGTCAACCTTGAATTCTGGTAGACCTGTGACTTCCTTGCTTACATATGGTAATGTCTTGTAGTTGATGTGAGCTAGTCTTCTATGCCAAAGTTTACATGGATTCTCAATGGAATGATTCAAGGCTGCTTCTAAGTGACCTTTTAGTTTGTACAAGCCACCTTCTTCTGTTCCAATAACAATCACATCTTCTATGGTTTTTCCTTTAGGCCACATAAGAACTTCCCCATCTATGAAATCAACTTTGAATCCTTTGTTATCTAAATCCGAGATAGAAAGTAAGTTCTTTGTAAAACCTGGTACATATAGTACATCCTTCATCTTCATTGGGGTCCTTGAATCAAGTTTGTAATTTGACTCTCCTACTCCTTTGATAGGGTACTAGTAATCATCTCCAAGTGTAACTTTCTGGGGAAAGTTCTTTTCTGTGAGGCTGGAGAGAATGTCTCTTTGACCTGTCATGTGCTTGGAAGCACCACTATTTATGAGCAAAGTATCCTCACCAGGTGACACTAATCTTGAGAGGGAAGAGATTAAGACATGGTCTTCAATTTGTTCTTTTATCATCATTGTGGGTGTCTCTTCATATTCAATTGTATGGGCATGGGGCCTTATGTTTCTCTTCTTGTATTCTTCTCTTCTAGCTGGAAAATTCTTAGAAATATGTCCCATCTTGTCACAATGGTAACATTGGTAGGATGAGAAATCATTTTCTCTTCTTTGACCTTTCTGAAACTTTTGGAATCTCCTTGGAGGCTGAGATTCTTTATGGATGAATTTACTTGGGGAGTGAGACTCCTTATGTTGATGATTTTTCTCCTGGAAGTGAGACTTCTTCTTTCCTCCTTTAGTATGAGAAACTAGGGATTGATCTTCATCTCTTGATAGTACTGCTTCTCGGTTAGCTACTCTTGCTTCTTCTTGAATACATTCTTTTCATAGACTATCACAATGTAGTTCCTCCTTTCTGGCACAAATAGTTTGTATGAACACATCCCAAGGTCTTGTGATACCATTAAGAGCTGTCATTATGAGTTCATCTTCATCTAGAGTATCACCAATTGCTTCTAGTTGTTCCTTGAATTGTGATATTCTAGAGAAATATTCATGAACCGTTTCTCCTTTATGCATCCTTGTACTTTTGAGTTGAGTTATCAGATTCATCTTCCGGTTGATGTTCTTTCCTTCATACATTCTGGTTAGGGAATCAAACATTTCTTTTGGAGTTTTCTTTTAAGCCACTTGAGGAATCAAGTGATCTTTAATAGAGTCTGCAATGATTCTTTTGGTCCTAACTATGTCCTTTTGGTGTTTTTCTTTAGCTGCAACATCAATAGGTTCAGGTACATCTTATTTAATGAATCCTGCTAGGTCATTCTCTTCAAGAATGAGTGCAACCCTATACTTCCAGGTACATAAGTTATCCACACCTTCTAGCTTTTCAACAAGCTTAGTGCTTGCAAACATCTTGACCTCGAGTTGGGAAAATGACCAAAAATTGAAAATGCTCAGAATTTAAATATGAACTTACCAGGAGGTGCATTTGGCTAAGGTGAGTATCCTGGTGCAGTCATATTTAAGAAAAGCCAAATTTTTCCCCTTCAAACGATGTTTGCATAATTATGGTACTAGTTCTGGTTTCGTGGTTTTCTGGTACCGGTGAAAACTAGGGTTTCACTTTCCGAGAGTTTTGTCCACTAAAAAAGTGCGTTGAGGTTGCCAAAGAGTTCACTAGGCTAGGGAACACTTCCTTGATGACTTTTAGGCTGAAATTCCTCTTTAATAGAAAAACCTGATTTTCTTGTACAACAATAATGACGTTTTTGCTTATCCAATGAAAGTTGCTCTCTTCATCTTAGTTCCGATTCCATGTTAATTTTTGAGCTATTATTAAATTTCTTTTCAATTTACTAGATAACAATAGCATAGGTAGGATTACTGAGAGAAACACAATCAAAAGATACACAACATTTATCTTGGGAAACCCTCATGGGGGAGAAAAACCAACATAAACTTCCTTAATATAGATAGTCAACACAATGCCAAGACAATAAACCAAAACACTAGAGAATATACAACACTGAGCAATGCGCCTCTCTCTTCCTTCTTCTCCCAACTACAACTATCAAACTTGCACACTTGATGAGTGAATGAGAGAGTGAGATAATGAGGCGCTAGCCTCCTTTATTTATACTAGATGACATGCACTGGAAAGATGTCTCTTCACTGGGTTGGGTCGAATTCTCTTCTTAGTGGTTAAAACCACTTTAATTAGGCCCGGGGGGCGACTTCTCTTCTTAGTGGTTAAAACCACTTTAATTAGGCCTGGGGGCCGACTTCTTAATTCGGATAATATAATTAGGGTTTGACCAATCCGCAAAAGGGGATTTGGTCAAGTACAAAGCCCAACATGATCAATCCACAAAAGGTTATTTGGTTAAGTACAAAGACTGACATGATCAATCCACAAAAGAGGATTGATCTGATGAATAATAACTCAATAATAAATAGAATACTCTTTGCAGTTACAATATTTCAACAGTTCAACAGTTCCATACATATGATCTTGCTTCTGCTTTCCAGTGAAAATGCATGAGCTGAGCGTATAGATCACCGCTTGTCTCTTCACTGTGTTTCACTATTCACTGTCACACCACCACCATAGCTATTTGGTAAACCTATTTCCAATTTCATTATCTACCTTACATTTAGGTTCTGAGTACCAACTTCATTGTATCAGTTATCTATATAAGCTTCATTATATCAGCTTCACTATACTAGCTTACTAGGTTCAATGTACCAACTTTGATTGGTCAAGTACATACATAGGAGATCATGTTAGCATGAATCAAATTTTTGGAAACTCAATTACAACGAGAAATACAAGGTGAAGAATGTCATTGACACACAAATGGAAACACACGAGAAGCAACACATCAAAGATAAGTTTATGGTACACACCTTTACTTTTTCTACAACTATGCAATGAAGTTAAGTAAAAAACAGTGAATTAATAAAGGGCATGCATTAACCTTGCTCTTGTATTCTGCAAGAAGATAGATGGTCTCAAAGTTATAACCAACAAAGTCATATAGCAATGTGCAACATAAATAATTGGAGGTGCAATAGTCTTTTGCCCAAATATTTCTCTACTAATTGTTTGTTAGCTTGTCTTCCAGGACATCCCAACTATGGATAAAATTCATTAGAGAGATCATCAACAAAAATAAATGAATACTCAACTCTTAAATGTGCTCTAGAAATGTGTATATAGAAAAATGTGAACCAACATCTAGCATAATTATTAAAGACTAGAATTCGTACCAGTATAAGTTGTGAAACTCAAGAACAACTAGCTCTAGGGCACTTAGCTTTTCTAGCACAAAAGGATTCATTCATATGAACCACAAATAAGGCCAAATATTGGGTGAAATTGTTTGTTGCCAATGGCTCTGTTTAATCTGAGAATAAATTCGTCTTCCTCTATTGAAATGTATCCTCATCATGGGATAAAAAATAGGTCACCAATCGATATCCCAAGAAAAGCACAACAAAGAGTCCTAATTCAAGAGATAGGTCAAGTCGAAAGCTCTCCCTCAAGGAGCCAAGCCTGAGTCTAAGTCCTTTCATGGCCGAGCTGATATAGTTGTTTTTTTAACATTTTATTATACATGATAGAACCCATACATACCATATTTAATATGGATACAATCATATGGCATAGTTGTACCCAATACAAAATGAAACCTCTTCCCCTACATTATTTATATCAGGCATAAGAAAAATAATTTAGTGAATCAATTTCAAATTCAACATATAACATGCATCAGTGTTTCATATAAAATGCATCAATGTTTTAAGCCAAACTATGATGTGATTTAATGTTCTATTATGATGTGAATATAATTTGTGACTGAAGGAAGAAGGACGCAAACAACTAAAATTATGAGGGCAACCATGTATTCTTCCCTGGGCTTGAAAGAAACGAACAGGTTGGAAATAGCGTTGATTACCCCATACTGTATAACATGACCCATTGTATCTAGACCATGAATAGGAACACCCACCACGCTACTTGCTAGTGTTCATGCATGTGCCTCCCACTACAGTTATTCCTCTTTTCCCGGTTCATAGGGTTGAAGCCTAGATGCTGGAATAGGAAAATGCCTTTGTCAATGACGAGGTCTCCAAAAATCTCAGGCCCTCCTTGTCTTGATGATTAAAAAAATTCTATAACAATATTTTTTCCAAAATACTAATTTTTTCTCTGAAAACCTACTGTGTTAGGAACTTGATTATAAAAAATAATCTCACAAAATAAATTTACTGGGATGGCGCATTAGTATCCCCACAATCGGAGATCTCTGCAAAGGAAAGTATATGAGAATAAGAACATTCAAACTAGGTTTACACCTTACAATAAACCCTTGGAAAAAAATGCAAAGAAAAGATTACAGAAGAGGTTATATCTACCTGGTACATCCATAGTAAAGGCGTGGACATTGGTGGTTTCTTTCCAGTCTACTCGGCTGGGGGAAACGACCTCAATGTTTTTGGGTATGGTATCTGGGTATGGATCCCAGAACTTTGAAGGTATTTGCAGATAGCAGCATCTTTGAGTAGAATCCTTTGTTTGCGTGATGAAAATGCCCGCGCCTAATGAATCCCTTCTTTGCGTGATGAAAATGCCCGCGCCTAATGACCGATTAAGGAAAACCTGACGGATAACCTACTCTTTAGTTTCCCAAGACTATATATTCGAGGATAATAGTTTTGTGAATGTTAATTTCTTTTATGGTGAGCAACAACTATAAACTATTTGTGATGAAAATGATGATCATCATTTCATTTTTATTATTTAAAAACACATTTTTTTAATTTTCATTTTAACTTTTTTAATTTAAAAAAAATGTTTGCTCAACTTTTTTTTAAAAATTTTAAAACAATAAATACTATTTTTTTTACTATAAAATTATGTCAGTTTTAAATAATATTCTCAATATCGTAATATAAATATGTATATAATTGTCATGTAGGTTACAAGAAGATAATAATTCAAAAGTGTACAAGTGAGTTTCATATGGCGGCATGATTATGTTATTCCATGCATTATCCTTACATATAACACATGTTATGTAAATCTATTTTTGATTTAGAATCTATGTGTTGAGAAGGATCAAATCCTTTTAGGTGTGTAAATTTTTTAGAGTATAAAATCTTGAGGAAAATGTTTGCACTTTGAAAGATTTAATACCTCTTGACACGTGATAGATCTACATTGATTGCAATGTTGCAAATGCTTAGAAAATTAAAACTAACTTTGTTAATATCTTTCATTATATAATTTCCTTTGACAATATGTGCTCATTATATATTTCCCTCTAACAATCTGAAGATGAAGATGATGATTAACGTCCACTAAGACCGAATTGGTCTATCAGACCTTAAGAGGGTAAGTGATTATTTGTGATTCTTTAGAATTTTGTTGTTGTGCTCGAAAAACATTAAGATAAGCTTTCCAAGATCACCATAGTTTTGTTGAGTTAAGAGATTAGGAAGGTTGGTTGATCCAGATGGATGTCGGTGGTCTCCCACCTATTCCAACTGAATCATTTTGACAATTTTCTAGTTTGACATTTTTTATCTAGTTTTCGGGTCCCTGACTTCCAGGGCCATTTTGAGGCCCTAAACAATGTTTTTAGGGTTTGCCACAGTTAAAACATAATGTGACGACAACATGTGTATTCCTCGGATAGACCTTTCCAACGGGCTATCGTGTGCCTAAAACAAAGATCGTATGCAAAAGTTACGACCCCGGGAAGTTGATGTACTAACTTACTCAAATGGGGCCCACATAACTTTTGGTGCTTCATCTCCTAGGGTTAGGTTTTTGACATTCATGTTTATTGTAAAAAGGCATTCAGAGCCTCATTGTAATCAGCTTCTTGTGAATGAACGCAACCGACACATCTCTTCTCAGAGATAAGCCACCACCATTCCAACAAGCTTGTTTTCCGCTGCATTTTATAGTTTCAGCTTATTTCCTTATTCAATAGAAACCAATTTTACTGTATCTCTGTTATTCTGTGTTAAGAATCTTTTAATAATCTATATTCATTTCGTTCTGCTCATAAAATCTAGATCAACGGTATCAGAGCGGTTCGCTCTTTGTCGTTTTTAATGCATGTCCCCAATGAAGTCAGAGTACAAAGAATTGGGTCTTGAACTTGTTTCTCTTGAGGAAAAAATCTCTCACACACCCAAGAGACCTCTCATGGTGGGAGAAAATAAAGACGACGAGATAGGAGATCCTTTTAAAATGTTTCTTGAGAAATCCCTCACGCAACAGAGGAACGAGATGATGGATAGTTTCGCGTAAATCCTTCGACAACTACCAACAGACGACACATCTTCCTCGAGCAGAGGCGTCGCTCCCTTCAAGGTACAAATCAAATTTGATATTTCTATATTCTAAGGTCAGATAGACATAGATGTTGTAGACAAGTGGTTGAATCTACTAGAAGGGTATTTTTCTGTCCATAATTTTTCGAATAGAGAGAAAATTACTTTTGCACTCCTTAAAATCGTTCCCCATGTCAAAGATTGGTGGGAAAATTTCTGTGAGCAAAAGGAGATAGAGGAACCCTCATTATTTACAGTCGCGACCACCTGAGAATCCTTCAGGGATGCTATTAAGGAACAATACTACCCTGTCAGAAGTTATGACGACCTATATACAAAATGGACCACACTGCGACAAGAAAGAGACCAAGCAGTGCCCGAGTTCACAAATATATTCCATACCTTGCGTACCAAGTTGGGCATTAAATATTCTGAGCGACATCTGGTGCTCAAGTATCGCAATGCTCTGCATTGATACATCTAGACCGAAATGGAATTTTTAGACATCTCGTCCTTGGGTGGGGCTTATCGATATGCCGTTAAAATCGAGCAAAAGCTCAAACAAAGGACACAACAATTTGGGCCTGGGAATCCTGCACAACAAAAGCAAGGAAAGGGCAGCCCCAACCTGCAAAACAAAGGACAAAACAAATATGGATAGCATTAGGATAACCAGTCCAAGCCATAGGCAAAGAAAGACACCGGAAAGACAAAGAAAGATACCGGGAAGTGGTGCGACTTCCATAAGATCCCTTGGCATAACACTGCTAATTTCCTCTCTAAGAAGTCACTGGTGGTCGAGGTGAAAGCCTCTAAATGAGATGTGAGTTCCAACTCCGAGTCGGAACCAGAAAGGGGGAGACAGATCATTGATGCAGAACCCAGTGCTACCATTTTCACCACCAAGCTCTAGCGCGGTGAACCAGACGAGCCAGCGGAAGGTGAGTTCCTTTTTCATTCACAGATGTGGGTAAAGGGTACCCCGCTGCACTTCATCATTGATAGCGGTAGCTAGAAGAACCTCATCTCAACAGAGGTTGTCAAGCGACTCACCCCGCTGACAACACCACACCCGCAACCCTACACCATTGGATGGCTCTGCCAAGGAAGCGATATCTATGTCAGCCAACAATGTCGCCTATCATACGACATCAAGCCCTTCAAATACGAGGTATTGTGTGATGTTTCTCCTCTCGAAGTTTGTAATGTTATTTTGGGCCAGCCATATTTATGGAAACGTCATGTTGTATATGAGTCTAGGCCTCGCAGTGTTATTATTATTTTGAAAAAGAAATTTTATAGAATACCTGGGGCAGTCCCACCTAGTGCTATTTCCTTGATCTATGCCAAGCAATGCAGGAAGGTCATCTTGCAAATGGGGAAATTTGTCTTCTTCATGATTCACTCTCAGAGTGAGTGAAATATCGCTACCACATCCAGAGCCTCTGCAACCGACCTCTCCACACAACAGAAACAAGTGGATAAGTTCATGGAAGAATACTCAGATATCTTCTCCTCACCTATTGGGGTACCTCTGCACTATCAGGTCAAGCATCCCATCGATTTGACCCCTGACGCACTGCTTCCCAATGAGTCAATATACCGTCGCTCTCTGGTAGAGAGTGAGAAGATCAAGCATAAGATCCAAGAACTGCTCCATAAGGGGCACATCCATCCCAACTCATCGCCTTGTGGGAGCCCAATCGTGTTGGCACAAAAGAAAAATGAAACCTCTCGACTCTCCATTGATTATCGAGCCCTAAATAAAATCACAGTAAAAAATCGGTACATGATTCCCTAAATTGACAACCTCCTTGATCATCTCACGGGGGCCAAATACTTCAATAAGATTGATCCGAAGTCTAGCTACCACAAGGTCCAGATAGAAAAAATAGATGTATGGAAGACCACCTTCAAGTCAAAAGAAGGTATTTTTGAATGGTTGGTCATGCCCTTTAGTTTGACAAATGCTCTAGCCACTTTCATGAGGATGATGGATGATATCTTGCGACCATTCACCAACACTTTTGTAGTGGTTTATCTAGATGGCATCCTCATCTACAACAAGACGTGGGAGGAACACTTGCAACATATTCAACAGGTTATGCACACCCTGCGACAACACAAGCTGTACACCAACTTGGAAAAATGCTCCTTCGGTATGGACAAGGTCCATTACCTCGACTACATCGTTAATCAACATGGAGTACATGTGGATCCAACAAAGATCCAGGTCATCCATGATTGTCCAGCCCCAACCACACTCACCGAGATTCAGAGCTTCTTAGGCCTTGCCAATTTCTACCGTAGGTTTGTGTTGAGATTCTCCCATATTGCTTGGGCTCTCAGCCAAGTAACCAGGGGTGGTGGTAAGGAAAAATTTGTGTAGGGCCAATCCCAACGAAAAGCGTTTGATGATTTGAAGAAGCGCTTGTGCTCAACCCAAGTATTTTCACTACCAGACCTGAAACAACTCTTTGAGATTGAGACAAATGCTTCAGACTATGCTGTGGGCATCATTCTTACTTAGCATGGCCACCCCATGGCCTATCATAGTGAGACACTATCAGATGTTATCTGTAAGTACCCTACTTACGACAAAGAAATGTACTCCATTATGCAAGCCTACCGCCAGTGGAGACATTACATTCTTGGGAATGAGACAGTTATCCACACTAATCATAAGCCACTGTAGTTCATGCAAACACAAGGAAAACTGCATAATGACTGCCATCAGATGTGGTCCACATACTTGCAATAATTCCACCTCAACATCAAGTATAAAACATGAAGCACCAACCGCGTCGTTGATTTCCTCAGAAGACCGCCAATTGCAGCACTCACCATGGTGTTAGACTCTTGTGGCCATGAGGCCTCTGGATGGCCCCAACTCTGTGAGATAGACCTTGACTTTGTCACCGCCTACCAAATGTTGGGCGCAAACGCAGTTGTCGGTAATTTCCATCTTCAGGATGGGTTGTTGTGTCATCTGATCCATATCTGCATTCCATCAAGTGACATCAAGCGAGCGAGAAAAGTTGATCTGGGAATCCCACTACAGTCGAGTGGAAGGACACTTCAGCGTCGAAAAGACAGTGACAATGCTACATAAACATTTCTACTAGCCGAACTTTGACATGAGGTCAACAAGTATATTAGGTCTTGCACTGTCTGCACTATTAACAAACTGACCACTAAGAAACATGGCCTATACACCCCTCTGCCTTCTCCTCACAGGTCATTGGAATCCATCTCAATGGACTACATGTTGGGCCTCCCATCCACCAAGCGAGGAAATGATTGTGTTTTTGTGGTTGTTGATCGCTTTTCTAAGATGGAGATTATGGCCGCCTGCAAGAAGAGCATCATAGCAGAGGCCATTGCCAAGATCTTCTTTGAACAAGTCTGGGTACATTTTGGAATTCCAGAAACCATTATCTCAGATTGGGAAATTCGATTCCTCAGTACATTTTGGTCGATCCTCTAGTCATTACTAGACACCAAGCTCACCAAATCCACAACCTTCCACCCCCATACAGATGGGCAAACCGAAGGTCGTAAATCGAATGATCATGCATATATTGCACATGTATAATTCCAAGCACCCTCACACATGGGATGGGAGTCTTCCCTATGTCCAACATAGCTACAACCGAGCCCTACATAGCTCAACTGACCACAACCCCTTTTAGGTGGGGTTGGGATTCCAACCCTTGGGTCCCATAGATGTTTCAATACCCCTTGCGATCACCTCGACTGACTCATCTCTTGCTCCAACTGAAGTTGACAAAGCCACCCAGTTCATTGAGCAGATCCAACACATTCACTAACAGGTTCAGGATATCCTACAGAAGTCCAATGACAAGTACAAGCAACGCCATGATCAACATCGGGTGCCACATAAATTTTAGGTGGGAGATAAAGTTTGGTTGCATTTGCAGAAAGAATGCCTTACAAACACTTCGTTATGGGTCGTACACCATCACCAAGGTTGTGGGTGATAATGATTTTGAGCTCAAAATTCCTCCTTTCCTTGGCCTGTACCCAATGTTCAATGTGGATTTCCTTCGACCTTATTTCCCACCATTATTGGACACCTCAGAGATAAAAAAACAATTGACACCAATAGAGCTCAACCCGACTGCATACAACAGGAATCCAGTGATCATATTGTGGAAAAACAGGTCAAAGACGCTCTCTAACAAAGGATCTAGCTTTATCAAGTTGTCAAAGCAGGGCAGCTCCTGCACCAAGGCAAGTGGCTCACCTGGGGCCAAATTCAGTAGAAATTTCCTCATCTGATAGGGACACTTAATGCAATGGAGATAATTTATTCCCAAGGGGAGAGGATTGATTCAGATGGATGTTGGTGGCCTCCCACCTATTCCAACTGGCTCATTTTGGCAGTTTTCCATTTTGACAGTTTTTTCCTAGTTTTCGGGACCGTGACTTTCGGGGGCGTTTTGAGGCCCTAAACAACGTTTTTAGGACTCCCCATAATTAGAATATAGTCTGACGGAAACATGTGTAGTCCTCGGATATACCTTTCTAACATGATATTGTGTGCCTAAAACAAATATTGTATGCAAAAGTTATGACCTCAGGAAGTTGATGTACTAACTTACCCAAACGGGGCCCACATGACTTTTGGCACTTCATCTCCTAGGGTTAGGTTTATGGACGTCAGGGGTTTTTGACATTATTTTTTATTGTAAAAAGGCCTTCAAAGCCTCATTGTAATCAACTTCTTGCGAATGATCATAGCCGACACATCTCTTCTTAGAGATAAGCCGCCACCATTCCAACAAGCTTGTTTTCTATTGCATTTTATAGTTTCAACTTATTTCCTTATTGAATAGAAACTAGTTTTATTGTATCTCTGTTATTATGTGTTAATCATATTCTAATAATCTGTATTCATTTTGTTTTGCTCATAAAATCCATATCATTGGTAGTGTGACAAATATTTTGAAAATGAGATCTAATCTAGGTATAGGCTGGATAATCTAAGAGAAAGTGCTTTTCATCTTCAACCTTCTTAGTGTCACAAAGGTGACACACTCTTTCATCCCATGGAGTTTTAGGAATTTACCAATGCTCAGTTTCACTATGGAGCTCGTGAGAATTTGTTATTATCTTAACAATGCTTATTTTTTTCTTTACACTTGGAAAAGCAAATAGATAATTTTGATCTTCTAGATTAGGGTTGATTACATCCTTATAATACCTTAATTTCATTTTTTCCTCTAACTCTTTATCTCACCACATTTTCTCCTTAAGTTTTGATTTGACGATTTTTTTAATAGTATCTTTATTCTGCAAAATGGTGTCTTCCATGATTCCCCAATAGTTTAGCCAAGACAAGGCATCTTTATGCCATCCTCGCTTGAGTCAATGGTGGTTACAACTCAATTTTGAAGCAATTTTAGGAAGCATCTTGTCTTCCATGTTGTTTAACTTGTTCTTATACATTAGGTATCTAGTCATATCCATGTTCTCAATGGGGGAGAGGTTTTTTTCTAAGAGGAGGATGGGATAGGGCATATTTCCTTTAATTTTGAGATTATAGGTTATAAAATTCTTTTGTATTTTCTCTATCTTTCTCCAGGATTCACGAGAGATACTATAGCCCCATAATTCACATCCATAAAGAATAACAGGTGTAACAAGAGTCTCAAAGAGGAGTTTATTCTTATCCCAACGCCAAATATCAATTGATTTAA
>JASDQU010790225.1:0-34592 GCA_032191745.1 Picea mariana | reverse complement strand
GGTGATGATCCCAATGAAACATCTAAACTCAACTCAACTAGTCAAACTAAAGTGTCAACTGAAAGAGAATATTCTCTAGGTGGAATATTCTCCCCTAAAATATAGGAGACTAGATAATGACTAATTATGACTAATAAACAAGGAATAAACTTAGGAAAAAGAAATCCTAGGTGTGTGTGAAGTAACTCTAACACCAAGGTGATTTAAATCCTTCTTAGGTGAAAATACTTTTTTGAGTGAAAAAATTGAGGACATGTTTGCACCTCAAGAGATTTGATTCCTCTAGGCGCATGATATATCCAAAGTTGAATATGAATATGTGTTGTTTGTAGACACTACAATTGCTTAGAAAATTAAAATTGAGTTTGATAGTATATCTCATTATATAATTTTCTTTGATAACATGAGTTCATTATATATTTACCTCTAACAATATTTGTTTGTTCTATTGGAATTCATTCAAATAACATTTTACTTTTTTTATAATCATGGGAATTTTGTTTAAGTATTCTATTCCTATTCTAATCACAATAATTTTACTTGTATTTTAGGTTTTTTCACATTATGTTTCTTGTATTTATATTTTCATTTTATTCTATGTTGCTTGATATCAGTATGTAATGTAATCCACCCTCACCTTTAGCATACTAATAGTGGTACTTTCACCAAATAGTTTCTTAAATTGATGCAACTTGTTTGTTTTGAAGTATATTATGCACTAAAGCATTTTTCATTGTATCATTGTTGAAATTGATGCATCCAATATTTTTCACCATGTCATTGCTAATATCAATGCACTTATTCATCTTGTACCATACAATTGTTGAAACAAACCAAATCATTTTGTAGTGTACTGTTGTTGAAATTAATGCATCAAATGATTTTGGAATGTACCATTATTTCCACCAATACACCTACTGCTAGATCATTTTGGGGATCATTAAAATTTATGCATTGTATCTATGTAGTAGCATTATAAGAATAAAATTAGGTTGATCTATTATTTTTAGTTTTTCAATCACCAAACAAAACAAATTGTTAAACTTGACCTTATAAAAAATAACATATATATATATATATATATATATATATATATATATATATATATATATATATATATATTAATTAGATAACGACTTATAAGATCACACTTTGCCATGATTATACAAAAAAAACACTAATCACATTATAGTTATTGTGAGTATAAATTATATCTCTATTATTTTAACAATTTGTCATTGTTCTACTAAAGTATTATGTAATTGTAATTCAACTCACATTTACAACAATGTAACTTTATAGATTTTCCATATTAATTCGTGCAAACCAATGATTAATTCATGCAAACAAATGTCATAAATGTAATAAGGGATGGATCATGGTGAAGTGAAATGTATATAAAATGCTAATTTTTCTTAGTACAACAAAAATATTAACTTGTAAGAAACAAAGTGAAAGTTTTTTTACTTATAACATCTAAAATATAAAGAATGAATATGACAATCCATTTTAATGTATCCATTTCTATATGACAATCCCTCTAATGTGTCTATTAGCATATGGTTAAGAGTAAGGAGAAACATTGAAATTAGAAAGAGACCTTCCTTTATACATTTTTCTAGATAATCTATTTAGAAATAATTAATGAGGTTATTCATATAGTTGATTTGAGTTTGCTTCAATATTGAGCAGCTTATACTAATGTTATCGATTGTACAGTGCACTCTAAGTGTTCCTGTAACGAGTAATTTAAAATATCTATGGTATTCCTCTTTAATAATGAAAATTCTTGAATAATAGAAGCAAGCGGATGGAGTCTATGGACATTCCTCTCTACAAAGAAATATAGACTTTATCCTTGTAGCTATTTTGGTGCAATAATAAGTCTCATATATTATCACATTGCTGGCATGCCAAGTATGATTTTTTGGACTTGGATGGATCTAGGGTTTTCTAACGTATGTTTAGATTTAGATTAAGTCATTTGCAACTCCAATTTCCCAGTTCCTTTACATTTTACAATACTCTTATGGTTGTATGTTTATGTTCATTTTGATAATTTGTTTTACCAATGTGAAAAATAGTAGGTTTAGAATAATCTTTTAGCAAGAAGCTAGTCTTGAAGACTTGAGATTCCTTTAAATTGAGAAACATACCATAGAAATATTTTAACCATTATGAAATTTATTTACTTTCAATGGCATGAATAGTGATTTAATTAAGGGTTAGGTGAGAGCAATATTTGATATGGAGAGAATGGGAATGGGACCAACCTAGATGAATTAGACCATCCTCATTCTTCTAGACAATCATAAATTGAAGAATTTGACCCTCATCCTTAGTTTAGAAAGAGATTTATTTCTAACCATCACACTCATCCAATAGTTTCTTCTTTATCAACAATATATTCTTCACATAGTTATTATTTCTAAAAGAATACTTAGCACAAGTAATGGTGAGGGACTTTTATGTGTGAATTTTCACAATAGGATTCCAATTGGGTTTCAAACAAAGCCACTACCTTGTAAGCATATCTTTAATCTCCAATGCATCATACAATTATTTTATATTGAATTTATATGCCCACTATGTATATGTGTGTTTTAGTAGCTCCAAGTGAGACTAGTTAGTTCCTCATGTAAATCTTTATCAACTCTTTATGTCTTATTTTATCTACTTAACACATAGTATTTTCTATGATTTTATGATGAAATATAATATATATAACAATCACTATTTCCTATTGGTATTTGGTATGGTGTTTTTGATCTATATAGGCCAGTAAAGGTTGTTAATGTGTTTATCCTCTCAATTTGTAATTAATTATACAATTTGAAAAGTAGTAGGTTCAACATGATATTGCAACAAGGATATAATCTCCCAATATTAGCTTATAATGAGTAACACACCACACACCACATAAATGTTTTAACCATTTTTTTTACTTTCAATTAGTATATATATATATATTGGCATTTTATATAAAGTTGATATAAAAATATTTTACTTAAGACTAACATTGACATATTTTAATTATGGGAGATATTGAAATATGTTTCTGCTACTAATAACTTTTTTTTTTTAATTCTTAAATATTATATGTCAACTCCATCTTAATCATGAACACATTTTCACATCTTCCTCATATTATATTGTAAAAAGGATCAATAAAACAACTCAAAATCAATATAAACAAACTTGTAACGTCCCCGCTGTTACGACAACCAAGCGACGTACAACAAGTCAATTTTTTTTTCATTAGGAAATAAACATCACAATTAATAACAACATCATTGGCACATCATATGGCATATTGATGAAACAATATTAACACATTAAAAAACCCGCACAACATAAGATGGCATAACATTGCAATGAATAACGATACATATATTGACGCATTAACTGTACAAATCTTAACATTCCACGCATCTCATAAGGACCATCATCATATATCTCTAAGGAAACATAAGATAACATAACAAATCATAAAGACCATAAATATAACCGTAAGAAACACATAATATACTACCCTCCCAACCTACCTTGAAAGGTTAGGACCTCCAAGACACATAAGCAACGCTCAAGCTTAGGTTCCAATTGATTTTAACCATTTAAGGTATCAAGGTTGGCGACTGTTTTGAGGAACAAGGATATTTCTACATCCCCCCCCTAATCAAACACATCTCATAACTCTGGACTATAATTTTAGTCATACATCAGCATAATTCATCAAGTGCAGGGACTAATCTAGTATACTCAATCCATCATTCAAGTAACGATTAAGTGAAATTCGTATAAGGTAGTGCTACATAAGAATTAATAATCATAAGTGCAATTACAATCAACGAGTCTATGCAAAATTCAGATCTAAAGAATCCATAAGAAGATCAATCATCACCTGTCACGTAAGGACATCAAGTTATCTTACATATCCAACTAAGCACTATAAGGAGATCAAAGATCAACCATGCTTAACAATACAATAAATTAACATGCTACCCTTCATCATGTACCCATTTTAAAAATTCATAAAATCAACATAACGCAGTAAATAAAAAATTGAAGGCTCACATATCCATTAAAGGAATTAAAGCAAGAACATAACATATTCATCCATAAAAGAGTGCATTACTATTCTCAAATTCATTAAAGGAGTTAAGAAATAACCAATCTGATGTAACAATTAATAGATAATAGAAGTTAAGCTACATTTCCGAGTTAGGAATCCAAAGGAAGAGTTATGGAATTTATTCCAACCCCTAAACTGGTGAAAAATGATTTATCTTTGAATCCAAACCTTAATACTGTCCTCAAACCGAACCTTAATCCGGTCCTCCATCCGAACCTTCATCCTGTACTCCATCCGACACTTCAATTCTGAACAATTTAAATTAAAATATTTTTGTGCAGCAAAAACAATTTTTAATAATTGTACATCTTAGAGGAAGGGACAATAAATGGTTGCAGGGTCTGTCGAAAAGGGGAAACGACAAGTAAGAGGCAAGTGATTGTGTATACATCCAACTAGTCAAAAAATTAGACTCACCCTTCTACTCTACGATGTTACCATTGTTTTAAGGTTGGAAATCATTACAACAATTAACTAGAAGTAAAAGGGGAAACCAGACACGAACATGATAATGACACCATAGTTGAAAGATAGACGTTTTTCATATGGAAATTATTACGGCACCTGATCTGTCCCTTGATTTCGACCTTAATCTAACCCTCCATCCGGACCTCGAAACAGAACTAAATTTCTGGGAAATTTGAATTTAATTTTATAGGCAGGGAATAGAGTTCGGGAATGGTTGAGCCTGAAGGAAGGGACATTAAATAACCACAAAATTCCTCAGGAAGGTGGAAATATTGTTGTATCCCCAAAAATCGTTCCACAAATTAAATATTTCAAAATAAAAAATAAAAAAAAAGGAAATACACAGAACATAAACGCTCCAAAAATTATGGGATTGTTTCTAAGGTCCAACAAAAGAATCCACAATGAACAGAGCTACAATCTTTGACAACACTTAACCTATTGAAAAATTCATAATATTTACAAGCTTGGGCAGTGTAAGGCCAAAAATTTAGTTCCATAAATAAGTTAGCATGTAGATATCTTTAAATTCAATCATCCATAGTGGAGGTCACTTGAAAGGACTCTACAAGGAGAAATTTCCAAACATCAACATTTATACAGTGAATCATGTGAACATAAATCAAGGATTTAGGACAAGGAAAATCTATCACTCCATTGGTAAATTCTGTGTTATTCAAGGATGACAACGAACTCATAAATTAAAATTCAGACCACCTACACAGTGAAATATGTTTGATCTACAGATTCATTTTGGGTAACTAATTGGCCAAGACATCAAACCGTAATATATAAACAATAATAAAGGAAATGAACAAAAGGAGGTTCGATGTTCTAAGAAGTGGAAGAAATTGAATACTCATGGTTAATCATTTTGCATTCCCTTTTGTAAGTTAAATTCATTTTATGAAGTTAGGGTAGCATCTAAACACAAAGATCATAATATTTTCCAAATTCCATTGCCTAAAACTTTGCAGCGATAAAGATCTCAGACTGTGGATTGATTGGAAGCAATCAAAGGAGCTCTAAATTGGTACCACCATTTCAATTAGTAGTGGTTATAGAGCCTCCATGAAATTCTCATTCCAGGAAAATTTTAACCACTACACAGTGAAAACGGATCTACCAATTTGATTTGATAAGGGGGTTTAAAAACAAATAATTAAAATTTTTGACAACACTGTAAATAAAATTTTTGTTTCCATAAATTGAAATACGAAACATTAATCACAAGGGTTATTCATTTCTTCAGTGTTTTCCCAAAAAAAACATATAAATACATAATCGTCTCCACATGCAGCATGAGACATTTATGCATAAATCGCGTCTATAAAAATAATAAATTAACTAAAACTATGATATGAAATCACTGACAACAACTAAGAAATTAACATTGTGTGTATATATCCTGGAAGTCATTAATCATTTGAGGAATCAAGATGACGGCAATTTTCAGAAATTTATCTTCTAGATTTTAATAAAATCTTTGAAGGACTTGTCAAATCAAGTTTATAAATATAATTAGCTTATGGTGAAATTACAAGAACTTTATTATACAGATTAAAACTTAATACAATTTCAATATTAGAATAAGAGTACCTTAACCAAAGGCAAATAATCTGAAGTTTTTGTCCCGTGCTTGCGCTCCGTCCATCTCCTCGCTTGCTAATCATTAAGACCTCACTAGTACCTCCCAACCAACGCTAGGGGTAGTTTTTTTCCCCCTGATCCCCCCAAGCCATAAAGGGGCCACATACACAAAACAAAGAATAATATAGCTCCCATCTCGCCTCGCAAGGTCGAGCTACAACTCTCTATCCAACCTGGGTATCCCAATTCCCACATAATTAATAAACTTATACATAATTATTTTAAGGCTGACCATGTCAAGGTAAGATATTGTTTTCTAGGCACCTAGGTTCATTGACTCTCCTGTGTTTAAAATCATGACGTGACCTTCAAGACGCACTACGTGCTCCAAGGGTGCCACTCACTTTTTTTCATGTTTCATTTGTGCAATGTTTCCTTCAAGACACACTATGTTCTCCAAGTGTGCTAGTTTCCCTTTTTCATGTTTCATTTATGTGATGTACCCTTCAAGATGCACTACGTGCTCCAAGGGTGCCACTCTCCTTTTGACTGATTTTGTTAGATGTCCAACCCTTGGAGTTGAAACTATGTCAGAAGACCTTGTGGGAGACTAAGGGCTTCTAAGGAATAAGGACCCTGCCTTATTGTGCACCCCTTAGAATCATCGTGAGTGACTATCTCAGTCTGCCCTCATGGCATCGTGGATCTCTTGAACTAGGTAATCATTAACCTATAGTTCGAGCCACGATGAGAGTGCTAGTAGATTGTGGCAGGGCTACTGCCACACCTCTCCCTCAATATCTCTAGTTGTTGTGCATGGCCCCTTTACTCCTAATGTGAGTCTGATTAGCAAGCAATTTTTAGTCTGCATCCATCCATGAAACATGTCAACGATCGATAAACAACATCATAATATATCCAATCATATGTCACATATGCAACAACTAAAATACCCAAAACATATACAGTCCACTCCCTGACTCGATCTGGAGTCTAAGGAGGTCCATCGATGCCATCGACATCCTCAATCTGTCAAAATTCCTGCACACTCAGGAAAAACTAGTCAATAGCACCTGTATATACATAAATAACATAACATAACATAATAATCCACAATCTCATCATCAGAATCCATAAGCGAAGCAGACAATCATATAATGAACTGGATCACTTGCACACAAGTGTCCTCAAAGAATAAGTCACATCAAGTGTCGCAAGAGAGGGATGTTACATATACCCCCTCTTGTTTTAAACTTTGTCCCCAAGTTTCAAAGTATACAAGTACAAAAATAAAGTATCTGACAATATCTAAAGGTCTAGCTATCACAAAAAAATGGAAATTGTTGGCGCATATCATGTGCGCCCACCCAAGTAGCCGAGTGTGGACTATAATTTTCCCACTGGACCTTGTCCTAATCGACTATTCGACACTGTAGTTGTCGCATTGGATGGTCCATAATGCGGATTGGATCCACTGTGAGAACACCCTCGTCCAACACCCACAAAGTACTCAAATCAATCACTTGCGTAGGATCACTGACATAATGTCACAACAGATACAAGAAAACATCATATAACGCCTCAAAGAATGAGGCACGACAAGCCGATAGGACTACTTCATAATTAAAGTCAACGCGATGCACATCGACAAAACCCTTATGTCGATCTTGCACTTCCTTGATCCTTTGTTTTACTGTCTGCATTTTCTCCTCCATTTCTTGGATCACTTGTGGTCCCACTGGGACCCTATCCTCAATCCGATCCCAACTCAAAGGTGTCTGAAATGGTCACCCTTAAATAAACTTGAATGGCGCCATCTTAATGGTGCTTTGATAAATGTTGTTGTACGCAAATTATACCAATGGAAAGAAATACTCCCAATGCTTCTGTTGGTCCATCACGTACATACACAACAAGTCCTCCAAGATTTGGTTTTTTCTTTCTTTTTGTCTATTTGTCTCTAGGTGATATGCGGTACTAAAGTTAAGTTGGATTCCCAAGGACTCTTGGAAACTAGTCCATAATCGTCTTGTAAACACCGATCATCGATCAGATATGATCCTCTTAGGCATGTCGTGCAACCTCACAATCTCGTTGATGAAAAATCTAGCTATGTCAGGTGCCTGATACATCGTATGCATAGGGATAAAATGTGCACTCTTCTTTAGAGTGTCAACTACCACAAAAATTAAGTCGCGGCTCCTTGCCGTTAGCAGAAATCCAACAAGGAAATCCATCGAAATGACCTCCCATTTCGATTCTGGAATAACCTGTGGCTGTAGTAATCCCACCAGATGTCTATGTTTAGCCTTCACTTTATGACATTCTAGACATCTCGCCATGTAGTTGACTATGTCCACTTTCATTCCTTTCCAGAAGAATAAGGGTTTAAGGTCTGCCCTCATCTTTGTGACTCGTGGATGAGCCATGTACACTATTCTATGATATTCGTTCAAGATCAAACTTCTCAACTCGTCATTAGGAGGTACATAAATCCGGTTATTATATATCATTAATCTGTCATTGTCCACAATAAATCCCTCAAATTTTGGTATCAACATGGTGTTTTGTCCGATAAATTACTTAACCTTTCGATACCAATCATCGTCGCGTTGTATAGTTATAATATTTTCACGTAGATTCGTTTCAAGAGGTATCACCAAAAATATGCGTGGTCTCCGACTCAATGCATCAGCCACTCTGTTCACTGTTCCTTTTATGTGGGTAATCTTGAAATTGTACTTGCTAATCAGTTCTCACCAACGCCTTTGTTGCGCATTCAAGTCGCTTTGTGTAAAAATGTGTTGTAAACCACAGTGGTCCATTTTTAGTTCAATTTTTTTTCCAATCAAGTAGTGTCTCCACACTCTTAGGGAATATAAAATGGCTAACAACTCCAAGTCATGCGTCGTGTAGTTCTCCTCATGCTTTCTTAACTTTCTCGAGATGTAAGTGATCACTCGACCATCTTGCATCAAGACTCCACCTAAGCCTTCCTTGGATGCGTCATTTCATACCAAGAATTACTCGTCCATGTCAGAGACTTTTAGTATAGGCATTGTTGCCAATAGCTCCTTGAGGCTTTGAAATGCTTCCACACATTTCTAGGTCCACACAAAACTATTGTTCTTCTTTTGCAATTTTTTAATTGGATTTACTATCTTCGAAAAACTGATGCATCCCCCCTTCCCTCCTGGGGATTCTGTGACCTCCCGATCAAGGATATTCAATTTACTTGAGCTGAATTATCTCTTCAGGCCTCTAATAGACCCTAAAAAATTAACACATAGGTCCCTTTGATGTTATCTGCAGGTTCAAACTACTCGTACTCTACTCTCTGGCGCTTTTGGAAACACCAACTTGCGAGCACTAGCTCTCATGCTGGAATGCTTCTCCAATGTGACCACGAGTTGTGGTTGTGGGTCATATTATCTCATATATTTGGGCTTCAACAATATTTATGACCTCCTCCCTAGTTTCCTTCCGAATCATTTTCTTCCACAACACATGGATCTCTGTCGCGTGTCCGCCTAGATCTAATGGTCCAGACTACTTCGGTCTTTGTGACTTCATGAAGATTTCACTTTCTCCACACAATCTCTGAGACTCCACCTTTTGATCTCTTCAATTCACTGCAACGTATCTCCTCACAGCCAACGGTTAGGATTCACTTCGCGATTTCGTGACTCCACTCTTACAACACTTCAAACACTCTGAACCACGAAGTGCTTAAAGACTTTCACGTCTACTCTCTATGAAACTCACCCAGATATGACAGTCTAGAATGATCCCGCTCCCTCCTGGATGGATCTTACTCATTGTTTGGAGAATCTTAAAGGGTTCCTCCCTATAGAAGAATTCTCGCCTCTCTCCCTCCTATACTTGTTCTTCCTTTGAACCTTTAGCTCCTTAGAGAATTTCTCTTCGACACCTAGTCGAACTTGCCCTGTGCACACCTTGCAACAAGTTTTCTTCACACTCCTATGCAAACACACTTACGCTACTCCTCCTGGGCTTGTGAGTCAAAATACTTTGTCACACGCTCCTTGTGGACAATATGCACTCTCTGCATACAAAGATCCAAGTTATCTCGCTTGGACTTGTTTCTCCTCGACACTTTGAACTTATCAGAGTGATTCCTTCGATACTTAACCAAGTATCGCCCTTGCGCACCCCTTGTGACAAACTTCCTTCAACTATCTCTGAAGGGTGACTGTGCACTCCTTGCAATAATTATCAAATGCTCTATTGTTCGTCCTGAACAATACGAATCTCATCACGTCTCTATCTACACACACTTCCAAACCATCCCTCTTGAATTTCTAAGTCGAAATAGATTCGGTCACGCACGCCTTGCAGACACTATGCACTCCTTGCACATATAAGTTTCACTTTATCTCTTCTGAGCTTTTGAGTCGAAATAGACTCTATCAAAACACACCTTGTATACACTATGCACTCCTTGCACAGTCTCATAGAAGAGAAACAATTGAAACTTATCTAAATCCTCATAGTTTCATACATTCAACCATGTAAATGAATTCATACCATAAACACAAGAAATAACAGAGGATTGAAATAAACATAAAGCCTACCATTCATTCATCTAGATAGGCACAAAAAAACCAAACATTTTGGATAATAATCCTATGTTATATTCATTCAACAGTTATGTACATGGATTCATACAATGCTCTTCAACAACTCTACAACTCTTGACTACAATGGCAACAACTATCACCAACTAAAAATGCCAACAACCTCATCTGGGAAACAATACATTTATTTATACAACATGATCTCATTGAGATTTTCCTCCAAGCTACCTTAGTGCTATCCTATCGAAATAAAATCATTCAACTACTTAGGATTTATTACAATAAATGTTTATGACATACAAATAAGATCAAACACATCAAATATGTATTGCAGACAGCTTCATTAAAATAAATACATCCTACAACGATCTCACATGATCGTCCAACTCCAAAACATTAAAGATGCTCATAAATTTCAATCTTTTTAGATGTTTGTGTGATATTCCTTCTTAAATTCAAAATCATTTCTTCAAAATGCGTGCTAGTGAGTTGTGTTGTCTTCCACCTACGCTTTGTTGGAGATGCTTCTGCATCATACTCTTATGGCTGAAAATTCATGGACTCCCATCCATGAGATCCTGCACTGACTTTCCATGCTTTTGGATATCTACTTCATTTACCCTAATAACATCTTCTATTGAGTGTCATTTCCATTTTACCAAATACTCAAAATAAGTTTTTCTTTGGGTCTTCTTGCCAATTCTCTGATCTAAGATCTTCTCCATCTGTGGATTCTCTGCTACAGGCATATTATTTTCCCATTGGATCTCTTTCTGATATTCTGATCCTCTTGTGTCATATTCTTTGTAAAGATACAAATCTAAAACATTGAATATGGGTGATATACCCACATCTTCTGGAAGATCTATCTCATAAGCATTCTCATCAAATTTTCTTTGGATCTTGCATGGTCCTATTTTTTTCAACTTTAGTTTGTTATATGTTCCTCTCAGGAACCTTTCCTTCCTGAGATGTACTAGAACTTTATCTCCAACTTCAAATTAAATTTTCCTCCTATGTTGATGAACTCTACATTTACACTCTTTGTTGCTCTTCTGCAACTTCTCCTTGATCTGATTATGAAGCTTCTACATTTATGCAATGAAGTCTTCTGCTCCGATGCTTCTAAATTCATTCTGCTCCAGATCTCTAAACTCTGATATGCCTCTTGGATTCATCCCATACACTATCTGAAATGGGCTCTTTTTGGTACTTCTGTTTACTGAGTCATTGTATGCAAACACTGCTTGTGATAGAATCTGATCCCACTGGATATGATGTTTAGTGACCAAACTCCTCAAAAAAATTCCTAAATTCTGATTCACCACCTCAATCTGTCCATTTGTTTGAGGGTGATATGATGAACTAAAAGACAGTTATGTTCTCATCTTCTTCCACGATGTTCTCTATAAATGACCAACATATTTGGTATCTCTGTCTGAGACAATACTCTCGGGCAACCGATAAAGTCTCACAACTTCTTTGAAAAATAAATTTGCAATGTGTGTGTGGCATCATTAGTCTTCTGGCATGGGATAAAGTGTGTCATCTTTGAAAACCTACAAACTACAAAAAAAATGGAATCACTTCCTCTTTGTGTGCTTGGAAATCCCAACAAAAAATCCATGCTTATTGCATCCCAAGGCCTTTCTGGAATAGGCAATGTTTGATACAATCCAATATTCTGTCTCTTTCCTTTGGCATACTGGAAAATCTTACATTTGTTCACAAATATTTTCACCTCAACTCTCATACCTGGACAATAGTATGAACTATTCAACTATGCAAATGTATTGTCATGGCCAAAATGTCCTGCTAGACCTCCAGTATGTTTTTCCTTCAACAGGTTTTCTCTCATCGAGCACTTCGGTATGCACAACTGGAAACCTCTAAACAAAAATCCATCTTGAATCAAATGCTCTGTCCACTGGCTTCTGTCTCTGAGCACATGATTTTCACATGCTTCATATGCTTCTTGTAAATCTAGATCATCACAATACATCTCTTATAAGGTGTTCAAACCCCAAGGTTTTCACTTGAAACTCCTGTAGAATAAAAAATCTCCTGTGCAATGCATCAACAACTTTGTTAGCATTACTCGAAATATGGTTAATGAAAGAAGTGAAATTTTTCATAAACTCTATCAACTTAGCATGTCTCTGGTTTAACTTCTCCTATCTGGTTATGAATTGTAAAGCTTGATTATCGCTATACAAAACAAACTCTTTTGGAACAAGGTAGTGCCTTCATTTCTTCAAGGCTTGAATTATGGCATAATTTTTTTATCATATGTGGAGTACTTTCTCTTAGTGTCATTCTCTCTGAAATATGCAACATGCCTATTATCTTGGCTTAATATCGCTCCAATTGCAACTCCACTCACATCACATCTCACTTGAAATGTCTTCCTGAAATCTGGTAAGACCATAATCGGTCATTTTGTTATCTTATCCTTCAATATATTGAAACTTTTCTTGGCTTCTTCTGTCCACTTAAAATACTTGTGTCTCTTCTTCACCGTATCCATCATTTGTGCCCTAATTTCACTGAAATTTCTAATGAACGTTCGATAGAAACTCACTAATCCATGGAAGCTTCTTACCTCAAATACGCTTCTTGGCGATGGCCATTCTTTGATTCCTTTCACCTTCTCTGGATCCATCTTCATTTCATTTTAAGAGACCAAAAAAGCCAAGTAAATGAGTTATGTCTTCATAAAAGAGGATTTCCTTAAATTTATTAGCATCTTCTCCCACTGCAATCTTCTCATCACTAACATCAGATGTCTCAAATTCTCTTCTTCAATTTTGTTGAATACTATTATATCATCTAGATATACAATCACAAACTTACCAATGAATTCTTTTAATACCTCATTCATCAAACTCATAAAAGTACTGGGCACTTTTTTTAATCCAAACGACATAACAAGCCATTCATACAACCCCTCATTTGTCTTGAAGGTCGTTTTCCACTCATAATATTCTCTCATTCTTATCTAATGATATCCACTCTTCATATCTGTCTTTGAAAAATAATTTTCTCCACTGAAACAATCCATTAAGTCATCCATCCATGGTAAAGGAAATATGTACCTACTGGTGATCTTGTTTATGTCTCTTGAGTCTGTACACATTATCCATCCTTCATCTTTCTTCAGAATTAACACAGTTGGTATTGCACATGGACTCAATCTTTCTCTGACCAAACCTTTGTCCATCAAATCCTGGACTTGTCTGTTTACCTCCTCATTCTCTTGAGGTGTCAATACTTATGATTCTTTGTTTGACATACTCACTCCTAGTATTAGATCAATGTGATGGCTAATACTCCTGATGGGTGGTAACGAGCTCGACAATTCATCCACTATTATGTCAACAAAATTCTCCAACAGTTCCTGGATTTCTTCAGGAAGATCATCCATAGAAGTACTTGTAAGGACAACTCCGAGTTTCCTCACCACAACAAACTACATCTCCTATTCCTTATTAACTTTGCTCAGGAGTTCCTTCCCACTCATGAGAAGTATGCTTGTGTTGGCTTCCTCCTTTAATTTCTTATCCTCAATTGACAACAACATGTGTGTCCTACCATTCTTCTCCAAAGTATAAGTATTCTTTCTCTCATCATGAATGACATTCCTGTGATACTTCCATGGTCTTCCCAAAAAAACATTACATACATCCATGGGAATCACATCACACAAAATATCATCTCTATATCCTCCTATTTTAAATTCAACGAGGAATTGTTTCGTTACCGTTACCTGATGACTTTTTTGCAACCATGAGACTTTATACGACGTTAGATGTGCAGTTGTCTCCAGCTCCAATTTCTCCACCATCTCTGTGGATACTAAATTATCATTGCTTCCACTGTCAATTATCACCTTGCAAAATCTATCCTTAGTCTTACAAGTTGTTCTGAACAAACTATTCCTCTGCACTGGTTTTTCAACCTCTGTCTCTTGCTTCAAAAGAACCTTCTTCATCACCAAATATCTTCCATCTTCTGCACCTTATGCTTCAACATTCCACTTATGTGCTTCTGAAACGTAAGCTTCGCCTTCTCCTTCTTTATTTCTCTCGGGACATTCCCAAGACATGTGTCATGTCTTTCCACAGGCATAAAATTGTACTTCACCTCCTCTGCCTCTTCCTCTTCCTCGAGGGAAAGAGTTTCTACCACCGTATTGTTTCCCTCAGGAACTTCCTGCTCTTTTCGAGTGACTATGGGATTTTTCTGTCTCAGCTTTGGGCTTCTGTGCCTTGTCATGGGAAACTCCCTTGCCTCTGTTTGGACTTCATCCTCTACCTTGTCGTCTCTTCTTTCTGGCCAAATTCTCCTCTGCCTTCAACGCAATCTGATAAGAATCCTCCATGGTTCTTACTATCATCATGTTGATTTCATATTGGATTTCATATCTTAGGCCATTTATATATCTGGAAATTTGTTCATCATCGTTTTCTCTTTGTCCAGTCCTGATATTCAGTTTGTAAAACTCTTCTGTGTACTCCTTCATAGTCATTCCTTTCTGTCTCAGGTTCTGCAACTTCCTGAACAAATTTATCTGGTAATCCGTGGGTATGAATTTAGCCTTTAGCTTGGATACCATTCTATCCCAGCTCTTGATCTTTTTCTTGTTCCCAAGACATGTGTCATGTCTTTCCACAGGCATAAAATTGTACTTCACCTCCTCTGCCTCTTCCTCTTCCTCGAGGGAAAGAGTTTCTACCACCGTATTGTTTCCCTCAGGAACTTCCTGCTCTTTTCGAGTGACTATGGGATTTTTCTGTCTCAGCTTTGGGCTTCTGTGCCTTGTCATGGGAAACTCCCTTGCCTCTGTTTGGACTTCATCCTCTACCTTGTCGTCTCTTCTTTCTGGCCAAATTCTCCTCTGCCTTCAACGCAATCTGATAAGAATCCTCCATGGTTCTTACTATCATCATGTTGATTTCATATTGGATTTCATATCTTAGGCCATTTATATATCTGGAAATTTGTTCATCATCGTTTTCTCTTTGTCCAGTCCTGATATTCAGTTTGTAAAACTCTTCTGTGTACTCCTTCATAGTCATTCCTTTCTGTCTCAGGTTCTGCAACTTCCTGAACAAATTTATCTGGTAATCCGTGGGTATGAATTTAGCCTTTAGCTTGGATACCATTCTATCCCAGCTCTTGATCTTTTTCTTGTCTTTGCATCTTCTGTCAACCTACAATTCATCCCACCATAGCGTTGCATGTCCTTTTAACCTGGTGACAACATGTTTCACCTTTTACTCCTCATCGACATCTTCATAGTCGAAATACTTATCCATGGAATCCAACAATTCCCCAACATCTAAATTTTCTTCATACATTGGGATGTCTATCTTTGCTCTAGCTCCCAACTTGATAACCACTTTCAGCAAACGTTCCACTAGAACATATTCTACTACAACGTCTTCATCTTCTACTTCTTCATTTTTTGCATCAATGACGTCTCCAACATCAAGTGCTCTCCTTGTGCTATCTCCATAACATCTAACCTTGCTCAGATATCTCTCATCTCCCTTTCCATAGCTTGATTTCCTACAGGTGGCTCAACACGTCTTCTTAGCAACATTGTGATAAAATTTCCTCACATAACTATCGCTGGATGTATTTGATACCACTGATTATATCAGGCTACTTCTTTGTCTCCTCTCTCATACTTGAAAATAAAATCAGGCTATGATACCACTTGATGCATCCACCCTTCCCTTCTGGGGATTTTGTGACCTTTTGATCAATGATATTCAATTTTATTGAGCCAAATTAGCTCTTCGGGCCTCTAATAGACCCTGAACAATTAAAACACAAGTCCCTTTGATGTTACCCATAGGTTCAAACTACTCGCACTCTACTCTCTGGTGCTTTTTGCAACACCAACTTGCAAGCACTAGCTCTCATGCTAGACTCATTCTCCAATGTGACCATGAGCTGTGGCCATGGGTCAACTTCTCTCATAGATTCGGGCTTCAAAAATATTTGTGACCTCTGCCCTCATTTCCTTCCGAAGCACTTTCTTCTGCAACACACAGATCTCTGCCACGTGTCCGCCTAGATCTGATGGTCTAGACTACTTCGGCCTTCACGACTTTGTGAAGATTTTTCTTTCTCCACACAATATCTGAGACTCCACCTACTGAACTCTTCAATCTGCTGCCATGTATCTCCTCATAGCCAACAGTTAGGATTCACTTCATGATTTCACGACTCCTCTCCTACAACATTTCAAACACTCTGAACCATGAAGTACCGAAAGAATTCCACATCTACTCTCTGTGCAACTCACCCAGATATGACATTCTAGAATGATCCCACTCCTTCCTGGATGGATCTTACTCATTGTTTGGAGAATCTTCAAGGGTTCCTCCCTATAGAAAAATTCTCGCCGCTCTCCCTCCTGAACTTGTTTTTCCTTCAAACCTTTATCTCCTTAGAGCATTTCTCTTCGACACCTAGTTGAAATTTCCTTGTGCATGCCTTTCAATAGGTTTTCTTCACACTCCTCAGCAAACACACTTACGCTACTCCTCCTGGACTTGTGAGTCAAAAGAATCCATCACACGCTCCTTGTGGATAATATGCACTCTCAGCACACAAAGCTCCAATTTATCTCGCTTGGACTTGTTTCTCCTTGACACTCTGAACTTCTCAGAGTGATTCCTTTGATACTTAACCATGTATCGCCCTTACGCACCCCTTGCAACAAACTTCCTTCAACTATCTCTGAAAGGGTGACTGTTTACTCCTTGAAACAGTTCTCAAATTCTCTATTGTTCCTCCTGAACAATACGACTCTGATCATGCCTATGTCTACACGCACTTCCAAACTATCCCTCTTGAATTTCTGAGTAAAAACAAATTCATTCATGCACACCTTGGAGAAACTATGCACTCCTTGCACATACAAGTTTCATGCTATCTCTTCTGATCTTTTGAGTCGAAATAGACTTTGTCAATGCACACCTTGTAGACATTATGCACTCCTTGCAGAGGCTCGTAGAATAGAAACAATTGAAAATTATCTAAATCCTCACAGTTTCATACATTCAACCATGTAAATGCATTCATAACATAAACATAATAAATAACAGAGGATTGAAATAAACAGAAAGCCTACCATTCATTCATCTATATAGACACAACAACACCAAACATTGGGAATAATGCTCCTCTGTTATATTCATTCAGTAGTTACGTACATGGATTCATACAATTCTCTTCAACAGATCTACAACTCTCGGCTACGATGGAAACAACTATCAACAACTAAAAATGACAACAACCTCATCTAGGTAACGATACATTTATTTATACAACACGAGCTTGTTGATCTTTCCCTCCAAGCTACCTTAGTGTTATCCTATCGAAATAAAATCATTCAACTACTTAGGATTTATTACAATCAATGTTTATGATAGATAGATAAGATCAAACACATCGAATCTATACTACACACAACTTCATTAAAATAAATACATCCTCCAATGATCTCACGCGATCATCTAGCTCCAAAACATTAAAGATGTTCATAAATTTCAATCTTTTCAGATATTTGCATGATGTGCCTTCTTAAATTCAAAATCATTTCTTCAAAATGCACGCTAGTGCGTTGAGCTGTCTTCCACCTACACTTTGCTGGAAATGCACCTGCATCAAAAACCCTTGATGAACCATCGATAATAACCTGCTAAACCCATGAAGCTATGCACTTCTGGGACATTCGTTGGCGCAGGCCATTCCATAATAGACTCTACCTTCACTGGATGCACAACGATACCTTCTCCAGAGATAACATGCCATAAATAATGAATCCTTGATTGATAAAAAGAGCATTTTGACAGTTTCCCAAACAATTTGTTCTCTTGAAGACACTGTAGTACCAAGCACAAATACTTATCATGTTCTTCGATCGTCCGAGAATAAATAAAAATATCATCGTTGAATACTTGATCGAACTTGTCCAAGTATTCCTGGAACACCCCATTCATGAAGATCATGAATACTCTTGGGGCATTTGTCAATCCAAATGGTAAAATGATAAACTCATAATGTCCGAACCTTGTCTTGAATGCGGTCTTAGGAATGCCTTCCTCTTTGATCCGTAACTGGTGATATCCTAAACTTAATTTGATTCTTGAAAACATCGTTGAACCTTTCATTTGGTCAAAAAAATCGTCTATTCTCGGAAACGAATATTGGTTCTCGGTCATTGCCTTGTTCAACTGACAATAGTCAATACAGTGTCTCCACAACCCATCCTTCTTTTGTATGAAAAACAAATAGGTCCACCCTAAGGCGACACACTTGGACGTATAATTGCTAGGTCCAACAACTCCTTCAATTGAAATTTCAACTCCTGTAACTCAGGGATCGACATCCAATAAGGTGTTCTTGCTATTAGTTCAGTCCCAGGTTTTAGGTCGATGGTAAATTCCAATTCCCTCTCAAGAGGAATCCCTGGTAACTCCTCTGGGAATACGTCTACAAAATTATCATACTACCGGAAGGTTTTCTAGTCCTTTCTCCACTCCATTTTCGTTCAATGCAAGGATTGCATATAGCTTTCATCCCTTGCACATGCTCTTTCGCAGCTGTAGGAAAGAGATGAACCTTAGGGAAACTCCCTGGTTCCTTCCTACTATTACTCATCTTTGTCCCTCATCATTGGTCAACTCAACCATTTCTCTTACAGTTGAGTATCGCCTCATGCGATTCCAACCAATCCATACCGATCACAATGTCATAAGATTCTAAGATCATGACGTATAGGTTGGCCTTCGTGAAAAAATATCCTAGGTTAAGGCTACAATCCATAACCTTTCATCCAACCTTATTCTTGGCTCCCGAAGCCATTTTGACAAATATAAAATTGTCTGGTTCAATTCCCTTACATAATCCCATCAGTGCAGTACTAGAAATAAAGCTATATGTAGCACCGAGATCTAAAAATACTAAAATTTTGGTTGGTGATGGTACCCGATGCCTCGAGCACAATGGAATGGTGCTCGGCCTGAAAGCTATTCACCACAATCATGAATCCTATGGGCCTTGCCCATCTTCACAACGGTAGTGTGTCTTGTTGACCTGACCACTCTGGCCCTCTCAACTAGACAATCGTGCTAGTAATGAGGCTCTCCACATGTCCAATATCTGGTCTTTGGTCTAGTAATCTGGGTCCCCGAAGTAGTAGCTGCTGGCCCACCAGCCTGAAACCCTGGTCTGTTCCGCTGAACATGCCTAAAAATTGTTGTTGTTGATGCAGTGGTCCCCTATTGGGGGGTATTCTAATAAGGAACCCATCTTCGTGGTGTCATGAACAAGGGTTCTATTGATGTATCTTTATACCAAGGTGTCTTGTCTGGTTGGCATCTGATGTTGTTGCGCACCAGATGTCTTTAGTACAAACGGTCTTGCAGGAGTCTTTTTTACTCCCATAGTCAATTATTCCTTAGCTATGAGGCCTACTGGACTGCATCATGCAACGTTCGAGGCATTTAGATCCTCACCTTCACATGAAAGATGGATTTAAGGCTGAACACGAACTTGCTGACCTCTAGATTCTTAGTTATCATATGCGGGGAATATTGGAGTAGCTCCATAAATCTGGTCTCATAATCTGGCATCGTACGACCACCCTGTCGTAAGTCAATGCACTCATCGAGCTAGCGCTCAATGAGTTCCTCTGACAATTACTTCTCCCAAAACTGTTCCCATAAAACAGCTTCTATGACCATGTTTAGCTGAGGTAGGAGCGCTTCCACCATAGAAGAGTGTTCCCCTTTAGCTGATGACCTCCCTGCAAACCTTCATTCCGGAGGTCGTAACGATGAAGTGTGAAGAACATTGCCTTGTTCTCTAGCCATGCCTCGACGACTGAGCCATTTTTGGCACTCGTGAACACGAGAAATTAATCTCTTAGAGTTCCTCGTGAATGTTACCAGTACTAGTTGGGGCGCGTTGTGGACGTTCAGGGGTACTAACACCCTGGCCTTATCTCAGCACATATGGTTATTCAATGCCTCTGACATTTCCCTAGAAGGACCTTTCCAAACCCAATGCATCCTGGAAAAAATCCTTTGATTCTCAAGACTTGTTCTTCTCCTTGGGGGTTGGACCCCTCTGGCGCAGGTGCTACTAGAGGCATCACACCTCCTCCCCTGGCACCATGTCATGAACCTTTATGACGTCCTCTAACCATGATTAACTCATGAACATGTTAAAATTATAATTAGCGCTAAGTTATTAATCAAGTGTATAATTCAATGGAAGGCATGACTATCCACAGTTGCAGGGTTGAACCCGCTCTGATACCATATGTAACGACCCTGCCGCTATGATAACCAAGTGACGTACAACACGTCAATTTGTTTTTCATTAGGAAATAAGCATCACAAATAATAATGGAATCATTGGTACATCATATGAAATATTAATGAAACAATATTAACACATTAACAAACTTGCACGACATAAGATGGCATAACATTGCAATGAATAACGATATATATATTGACGCATTAACAGTACAAATATTAGCATTCCACACATCTCATAAGGACCATCCTTAGATATCTCTAAGGAAACATAATATAACATAACAAATCATAAATACCATAAAGATAACCACAAAGACACCTAATATACTACTCGCCCAACCTACCCTGCAAGGTTAGGACCTCTAGGACACATAAGCAACGCTCAACCCGAGGTTCCAATTGATTTTAACCATTTAAGGTCTCAAGGCTGGAAACTATTCTGAGGAACAAGGAGGTGTCTACATCCCCCCTAATCAAACACATCTCATAACTATAGACTAGAATTTCAGTCATACATCAGCATAATTCATCAAGTGCGGGGACTAATCTAGTCTACTCAATCCATCCTTCAAGTAATGATTCAGTGAAATTCATATAAAGCAATGATACATAAGAATTAACAATCATAAGTGTAATTACAATCAACGAGTCTATGCAAAATTCAGATCTAAGGAATCCATAAGAAGATCAATCATCACCCGTCACGTAAGGAAATTAAGTTATCTTTCATATCCAACTAATAACTATAAGAATATCAACCATGCTTAACAATACAATAAATTAACATTCTACCCTTCTTCATGTATCCATTTTAAAAAATCATAAAATCAACATAACACGGTAAATAAAAATTTGAAGGCTCACATATCCATTAAAGGAATTAAAGGAAGACCATAACGTATTCATCCATAAAAGAGTGCATTACTATTCTCAAATTCATTAAAGGAATTAAGAAATAACCAATCCGACGTAACAAATAATAGATAATAGAAGTTAAGCTAAATTTTCGAGTTAAGAATCCAAAGGAAGAGTTCTGGAATTTATTCCAATCTATGAACTGGTGCAAAACGATTTAGCTTTCAATCCAGACCTTAATCCAGTCCTCCATCTGGACCTTCATCTGGTCCTCCATCTGGCACTTAAATTCTGAACAATTTAAATTAAAATATTTTTGTGTAGCAAAAACGATTTTTAATAATTGTACAACTTAGAGGAAGGGACAATAAATGGTTGCAAGGTCTGTCAAGAAGGGGCAACGACAAGTAAGAGGTGAGTGATTGTGTATACATACAACCAGTCAACAAATTAGACTCACCCTTCTACTCTACAATGTTACCCATGTTTTAAGGATGGAAATCATTACAACAATTAACTGGAAGTAAAAGTGGCAACCAGACACGAACATGTTAATGACACCATAATTGAAAGAGATACATTTTTCATATGGAAATTATTACGACACCTGATCTGGCCCTTGATCCGGCCCTTGTTCTGACCCTTGATCTATCCCTTAATCCAACCCTCCATCCGGACCTCGAAACAAAACTAAATTTCTGGGAAATTCGAATTTAATTTTATAGGCAATGAATAGAGTTTAGGAATGGTTGAGCCTGAAGGAAGGGATAGTAAATAACCACATAAGTACTCATGAAGGTGGAGCTATTGATACAACCCCAAAATTCATTCCACGAATTAAATACTTTGAAATTAAAAAAAAAGGAAATGCACAGAACATAAACGCTCCAAAAATTCTGGGATTGTTTCTAAGGGCCAGCAATGTAATCTACAATGAACAGAGCTGCAATATTTGACAACACTTAACCCGTTGACAAATTCATAAGCCTTACAACCTTGGGCAGTGTAAGGCCAAAATTTTATTTCCATAAATAAGTTAACATGCAGATATCTTTAAATTCAATCATCCAAATTGGAGGTCGCTTGCAAGGACTCTACAGGGAAAAATTTCCAGGCATCAACATTTCTACAGTGAATCATGTGAACATAAAATCAAAATTTATAAAAGAAAATAAATCAAGGATTCAGGAAGAGGAAAAGATATCACTCCATTGGTAAATTTTGGGTTGTTCAAGGATGACAACGAACTCAAAAATTAAAATTCGGACTGCCTACACAATGAAATATGTGTGAGCTACAAATTCATTTTGGGTAATTGATTGGCCAAGACATCAAACTCTAATTTATAAATAGTAATAAAGGAAACAAACAAAAGGAGTTTCGATGTTCTAAGAAGTGGAAGAAATTGACTACTCATGGTTAATCATTTTGTATTCTCTTTTGTAAGTTACATTCGTTTTATGAAGTTACGGTAGAATCTAAACACAACGATCATAATATTTTCCAAATTCCATTGCCTAAAACTTTGTAGCGATAAAGATCTCAGACTATGGATTGATTGGCAACAATCAAAGGAGCTCTAAATTGGTACCACCATTTCGATTAGCAGTGGTTATAGAGCCTCCACAAAATTCTTATTCCAGGAAAATTTTAACCACTACACAGTGAAAACGGATCTACCAATTCGATTTGAGAAGGGTGTTTAACAACAAATAATTAAAAATTCTTACAACACCGTAAACAGAGTTTTGTTTCCAAAAATTTAAATCCAAAACAATAATCACAAGGGTTATTCATTTCTTCAGAGTTTTTCCCAAAAAGAACCATATAAATACACAATCTTCTCCACATGTAGCATGAGACATTTATGCATAAATCACATTTATAATAATAATAAATTAACTAAAAATCTGATATGAAATCACCGACAACAACTAATAAATTAACATTGTGTGTATATATACTGGCAGCCGTTAATCAATTGAGGAATCAAGATGACGACAATTTTAAAAAATTTATCTCCTAGATTTCAATAAAATCTTTGAAGGACTTGTCAAATCAAGTTTATAAATACAATCAACTTATGGCGAAATTACTAGAACTCTATTATATAGATTAAAACTTAATACAATTTCAATCTCATAATAAGAGTACCTTAACCGAAGGCGAAGAATTTGAATTTTTTGTCCCATGCTTGCGCTCCATCCATCTCCCCGCTTGCTAATCGTTGAGACCTCACCGATACCTCCCAACCAATGCTAGGGGTACTATTCCTCCCCTTGAGCCCCTCGAGCCGCAAAGGGGCCACACACACAAACCATATAATAATCTAGCTCCCAGCTTGCCTCTCAAGGTCGAGCTACCACTCTCTATCCGAGCTAGGTATCCCAACTCCCACAAGAAAAAACAGTCAATAAAAATCTGGCAACATAACCTTACACATACCAATAGTGATTCATTTCACTCCTCTGCCATTTCTTTTATAGATTTCTTCTTAGTGACCTTTCCATTTGCACGTTAAATTAGTTTCATTAAAAATTAATTAGGAAATATTCTCCCCTGTACACTTGTCACCCAATCCCTTAGTTGCACCAGAAATTCATTTAATTAATTAAATTAAATTTACAATTTCCCTCACCCACCTAAAAGTGTTCCTAAAAGCGATCCTTGATGTACCTTCATTCCCTCAATTTCCTTTAATGAATGACACGTTTATTAAATCTTAGTTGAGTTTTATTTAGGAAAGTTCTTTAAACTAGATTCCATTCTATGTTCCCCATTCCTTTTTGCATTTAATTTCACCTTTTTGTCTAAGTTCGAATTTAGCAAGTTTTGCACATAAACAACAATTAATTTTTTTAGATAATTTAATCCTCCTTTAAATTCTAAATTTGATTTTTCTTCATCCCCCCTTTATTAAATGCTTAGTTAAAATTTTGTCCCCATATCCTACTTAGACCTAGGCTTTAATTTCAACCAGGCTTAACAAATTTTTAAGGGAAAAATATAATTAATAAACTTTAGTTATACATAATTATTTTAAGGCTGACCATGTCAAGGTAAGATATTGATTTCTAGGCACCTAGGTTCATTGACTCTCTTACGTTTAAAATCACGAGGTTCCCTTCAAGATGCACTACGTTCTCCAAGGGTGCCACTCGCCCTTTTTCATGTTTCATTTATGCAACGTGCCCTTCCAGACGCACTACGTGCTCCAAGGGTGACACTCTCCCTTTTTCATCTTTCATTTATGCAATGTGCCTTTCAAGACACACTACGCGCTCCAAGGGTGACACTCTCCTTTTGACTGATTTTGGTAGATTTCTAACCCTTGGAGTCAAAAATTTATCAGGCAACTTTGTGGGAGACTAAGGGCCTCAAAGAAATAAGGACCCTTCTTTATTGTGCACCCCTTAGAATCATCGTAAGTGACTATCTCATTCTTCCCTCACAACATCGTGGATCTCTCAAACTAGGTAATCGTTAACCTACAGTTTGAGCCACGATGAGAGTGCTAGTAGGATGTGGTAGGGATGCTGACACACCTCTCCCTCAATATCTATGGTTTTTGTGCATGACCTCTTTACTCCTAATGTGAGTCTGATTAGCAAGCAATCATCAACCTACATCCATCCACAAAACATGTCAACGATCCATAAACAACATCATAATATACCCAATCATATGTCACATATGCAATAACATAAATACCCAGACCATATACAGTTCACTCCCTGACTCGATCTAGAGTCCAAGGAGGTCCATCGATGCCATGGACATCCTCAATCTATCAAGGGTCCTGCACACTCAGGAGAAACCAGTCAATAGCACATGTCTATACATAAATATCATAACATAACATCATAATCCACAATCTCATCATCGGAATCCATAAGCGAAGAAGACAATCATATAATGAACCAGATCACTTGCACACAAGTATCCTCAAATAATAAGTCATATTAGGTGCATGCAAGAGAGGGATGTTACAAAACTAAATTTATCTTTGATCTTGAACTTCCACACATAAACATAAAATACTTATCAAACCAAATATCAAATATCATGCAATGAAAAGCTTCTCATATAAAATTCAATCAAATATGCTATTGTTATAATTAATGCTTAGAGAGATTGGTTTTGGATTTGTTAGATATAGTTAGTTGTGAGAGATCTTCTCCAACTATCAAATCTTATTTATGTGTGTTTGGTTGAAATATTTCATCATGATTTTGTTGTGTTGTTGAGGAGAACTTATTGTATAAATATGTGATTGATTAATTAATAAAAGATATATAGATTTTGTGTGTGCAATCTATATCTCTATTTTAGTATCAGAGCTAGTTGCTCTAGGTGTAACTCCCTCGTGGGAAGGCCCCAAAAAATGTGAGAACTAATTTGTTGTAGGTTAAGAGTAGATTAATGTAGATTATTTTTTTGTGAGTGATTTTTAGTGTGAGAGTATAGTTTTTTGTGTGCCATTATTGAGTAGATCCGTGGAAAGGAAGTCATGGTTCTCATGGAGATCAGATTCTACAAGGCATGCACAGAAGAGAAGATGTTGGCAGCTATTTCATTCCTCATTATATTTTCCCATATGCAGAAGTAGTAGTTCATTCTAAGATTGCATTCCTCATTATATTTTCCCATACGCATAAGTAGCAAGTAATTCTAAACACCTTTTGTTGACTACATAACCACCTCTGTGGGGATCTGGGCATGGAAAATTAAAGGAAGGTCCCTTAAATTTGTGAGAAATAAAGAGTGAGTTTCACGAGTGAACCTTTTCTTTGAGAAAGAGTTGCGAACAATTGTTAGTTTGTTATATGTCAAAGGAAACAATTCTTTGTTTTTTGAATGGAAATTGAAGCAATGAACAAGAAAGTTATAGAGAAGTAGCATAAAGGTTACAAGGAAGATGTAAGATGGTACATATGGAAAATTAAAGGAAGAGGATTTAAGGAGGTTGTGGGAATGCAGGGTGAGTGTAGAGTTCAAAAGACTGAATGAGGTCAACAAGATTTCCATCGCCAATTCTAGGAAAAACATTTGGAAGTTGGTAAAAAATGGGTTTGTTACCAAGAATCCAATGAAAATTCACTCGCGTTCTTATGCTCACCGTGCTTTGGAACAAAAGAGAAATGGTTTTCATTATGGATATGGTGAGCACAAAGGTACTAAAGGATATGGTAAGTGAAAAATGTACTAAGGTATTCTTGCTAGCTAGTGATAGAAAACTATGGCTGCAGAAAGATTTCAAAGGAAAGGAGTAGCAGTGTTTGAATATGTGTTAATTATATTAGTGTTATTTTTTGTTGGTAAAATTATATTATGAAGAACCAATCATTGAACAGAGTAACATAATATAAGATTAGTAGTTCTTGACGTTCTTCGGTGCCTCAAGAACATATCACTGATTTGATTATGTCTACAATCTTTTATAAGCTAATAGTTCTTGTTGTCTTTCGGTGCTCTAGGAACAATAGTTATAGGTTATCCTTGTGTGTTTGTGTATACATGAAAAAAAGGTCAAGTTGTATGATTCATTATTGGATACATTCAATATCTAGACTACTTTACTACACAACTATCGAAATATATAGTTCGTTGTATTTTAAAAAATGGAATTATGTTCATAGAGTGGTTCAATATCAAGACTATTTTCCAAGATATTTAAGAATCGTTGCTCCTACAAATACATCATTGATTGTGAGAAGAAATTGTATCTTAAATGGATCAAGTGGTAGCTCGAATTTGATGGTTGATAAAGAGCGTAGTCTATGAGATTTTAGAGGATAGAAATGATGATGAAGACCATACCATATAGAGATCAAAGTTCCAAAAATACTTTTATGTAATTTCAATATTGTTATTTGTGATGTACGAATTAAGGGAGGGTGTTAGAATTAATGCTTACATACATTGGTTTTGGATTTGTTAGATCTAGTTAGTTGTGAGAGATCTTCTCCAACTATCAGATCCTATTTATGTGTGTGTGGTTGAGAGATTTCCTCATGAGTTTGTTGCTCTCTTGAGGAAAAAGTCTTGTATAAATATGTGATTGATTAATTAATAAAAGATATATAAATTTTGTATGTGCAATTTGTTTCTCTATTAATATTCAACTTCCACACATAAACATAAAATACTTATCAAACCAAAAATGAAAATCAAATATCATGCAATGATAAGATTCTCATACAAAATTCAATCAAAGATGCTACCACTGCAAAGAATGAATCTTTATTTTCAAAAAATATAGACAAACTAAATTTATGTTGGCCATAAACTTCTAAATATAAAGATAAAATACTTCCCAAATCAAATCATATCATAAAAGCAAACTAAATTTATCTTCGACCATAAAATTCAAATTGTAAATATAAAATACTTCCCAAATCTAGTCTTATAATAAAATTCCTCATAAAAATCAATAAAGACTAATGAACCTATAATTTACATTTTATAATTACATAAACCAGGTGACAACGTGGTAATTGTACTATAGCATAATGGTTCTCACTACCACCAAACCACCGAATGCCTACTTTGAAATAATGCCATTTATGATGGAGTGCATCATGAGCACAAATCGATAGATAGCTACGAAGGTCATTTGATGATAACAAAACCATATTCCTCCATTAGATCCCATCCATCTAGTAATAGATTGGCGGATTGAGTTGGGTAACCATGTTGATCTAGACAAGGATGCTCCTTGGCAGTTGACTGCAGCCCTATCGAGATGGAAAATCAGTTCAGTTTACGTTAGACAATATATTCAATTTATGTTAGGGTTGTTAGTGGTGATTCCAGCCTACTAGTGAGATCAATATGAATTCCTTCCAAAATCACAAAAATTAATTTACCTCTGTTCAATATTTCTGGATGACAAAGAGTTTCCTATACAAACTTGTGATGTCTGCACAAAGTTTTGTTGAAGGCGTTAAAGGTGCGGGAAGTATATTAGCTGCAAGATTATTGTTTACAAATATTGATGCTACCATCTCCGTGGAGCTCCGGGCTTCTAATAGCTAAACCAACATATACAAAATCTCGTACTATCACAATCATCATCAAAATAGTGTCAACAATAAACAATTTGATATAAGACCATTGTGCACAGATATGTTAATGTACCAGCTTTTGTAGGACATTGTTCTCTTCCAGTAATTCACGCTCCTGAGCTTAGTATAAAAATAAGTCACGTCACATGTAGGCTTCTCTAAATGACATAAAAATTCTAAACTGGTTTCTATCTTGCTATGTTATTTAGCAACACATCTATAAATAATTAAGTCCATGTAACTATAGCCAGAGATCTCAAATAGACAGAGAGGTGCAAATTACACGCAACTAAAATTGTTGTGTACTGCCTTTATTATTCACAATAGACGTATGTACATATACAAAATACAAAAGGGATAGTTTAAAGTTTCAACCCCTCAAGCATACAAACCACAATTATATCTATTTAAAAACAAAATAAGAAACTATACTATAGTTGGCTACCAATTGTACACCAGTTGTACAGTTTCAACACACCCTTTTCTATTAACATTCGGCCAATTAGGTTCCCAACAAAAATAAATTACCAATAAATCAAACAATGAAAGGAAACACTCAACACTACCATATTCATTAAGTGCGTTCACCTACTCCTCAAAGTCACTAGAACCCCCACATGTGCTTCCCTATATACTTTTTATCTCTTCTTCTATTAGTGGAGTGGAAGTAAAGATTTGTAGTTTCCTCACAAATGTAATTTACTCATTTAAGCAAAATTTTAAGCTATCCAAAAATGGTTATTGAAGTAAACCATAGTCACCTTTCCAAATATGCATTGTTGATTCCTTTCTCTCACTTCTTTTTTATTCACTCTCTCACCTCAAAAGGAACTTATTACTTCATATTTTCACATCACTTTGATCAATACAAATTTCTTGTTCAATAAATAAATATGAAACAAAGGCATCAAAATAATTTTATATGGTTATATGCACATCAATAATAATATTTCAACATGACATTCTTCATTCTCAACATAAGTTAAGTCACTCATCAAAAAAAATCAAACGGGATAAATAAAACTCTAACAAAAAGAAATCTACTCTTATCCACAAAGGATTATACTGAAACTCCCATTATCACATTCTTGTAAGAGTTCAAGTTTGTGCACTGTTTGATACCATGTTAAAGAATAGGAAAATTATAGTGTGACAAACACAAAAGCGAAAAAAGAAGAAGATAAACTTGTAGAGCATGCCTTTATTATTCACAATACACACACACATGAAAGGGTCAAGCTTGATTGGTATATTCTCTTCTACTAAGTATAAAGAGGTCTTGATTCCTTTGAGGTTACTAGCCACCTATGTTGGTGGCTTCCAATCTATATTTTATACCCTAAACATGAACATAGTGGTGAACCTGCCCATGATAATTTGGCTTACAGACAAGAGAAACTAGGTGATTGGGATTTTATTAATGATACCTAAGCTAAAAACACTTGAGTGGGAATGGAAGAGGCCATGTGAAAGTCCTCAATGGTTTTGGATAAACTCAATAAGATGGAAAATATGTTTGTAGCATTCATGAAGTAAATATAAAATGAAATTTACACTCATAGAGATTGTTGGCTCTATGATAGAGATGAGGTCCATGGAAGGTCTCCAACACAAACTCGATGTAGTCTAGTACACCAACATATTAAACCTTCCAGAAGGAAGAAGGTGTCATTCTAGGCATGTATGATAACTTCCACATGATTAAGGTGCTGAGCATTAAATATTTAGTGGGGGTGTGACTTCCATTAGTCATCATTTAATCACATTCATTTAAAATAAAAAAAATAAGAACATACACATTAATAACAATCACATATAGATCATCAAGGTATATCATGAATACAATCACATAAGAAAAACAAGTCTTCAATATATTAATAGAATGATTAATACAACATAGATCATTCATATAACTCATGATAGAACACCTAACTTAGAACTATTATCATTACAACCACTAATAGCAAGAACTATTACAATAACAACAAACTCTCATATATATAGGTGACTAGGGTGGTTACAAAAGATTCTTGAATATACTAGAGAATATATTAGTTGTAACCCACTTATGCAAAACCATATGCACTTTTAGAATCATGCACTGAGGGTCAAAGATACTGGGAAAAAAATATGTATAAGACATCTCCTTAGCTTTTGTATACTCAAGCTTCTATGTAATTGCATACTCAAGCTTCTATAGTCTTATGGATTCTTTGGATTTATCTCATACTAAACTATACTTTTCACCAACACTTAGTCAAAATTGATCCATAAAAACTCCCCAACCACACCTTCCAATGCATCCTCAAGTTGGATTTTGTGTTTCACTCTTCACAAATGGGCTCAAGATCTAGAAGTTATTTATGATTGCATCTCTAAATCTAGTGAATTCATTAAAAACATGGATCCAACTCTTGCTTTCCTAGATTTTTTGGGCATAAGTTTGTTAATTATTTCATAGAAATCACTACTCGATTTAATGCTTCTATCTCAACATCCACTTTTAGTTTCACCTTTTTGGTCATTGTGAACTAGAATTATGCTTTCCTCAGGAGTTCTCTTACTAGATTCTTTAACGTTTTCTTCTCATATTATAGAGCATCCTTCCTAAATGATATACACTAAGTGTTCTCCATATTGTCATTTGAAGTGTCTGATGTGATTTCCTTCACATTCTCCTTCCCGTATTGTTCTTGAAATTGCTCAATATTATAGTAGATTTTTTTGTTTAGGTGCTACCAGGATATCTTAGTGCTTCTGAAATTTCATCCATAAAATTTGTAATTTCAATTGTAGTCACTCTAACTTCTCTATTTTTTCTCAGGATTTAGTGGCCATAGGTTCAATGATAAAATGATTTCTTTCACTATGGACCTTTTCCTTGGCGGTTTCCAATCTTGCAAGTTAATGGAGGCTAAGTAAAAGCCACAATTTTTGGATTTCACATAGTATTTCAGGCATAGATCCATTTACTAATCAACAATAATTCAATCTTTTTTTATGGTGGCTTAATCCTTTCACTACGGGGTGAACTAATAATCGCATGGATCATATCAATATTGATGGGGATTTTCCTATTCAACTAAATCCCTTTAGGATTTTCCTTGTTGACTGCTAGAAATTTTCCAAATAATGGGACATGTAGCAAGCTCGTAATCTTGGATTGGATGCATCAATTATTTATTTTGGGTAAACCGGGTTTGAAACCTTTAGGATGGGGGCCTTATCCCCTCTTGACTTGTTCTTCCCAAGATTTCTACCCATTGTGACCTTTCCTACCAGTGGTACGACATGTGGAAACATCCTTGTTGTGCTCCAATATTAATTCTAGAGCCACCTTCAACAACGACTACTTTCCATAGACTAAGATTGATCAAATTCCTAATCCTTCATTCCATAGTCCTTGACTCTCTTATAATTCTCCAATGATATAAAATGTCTCCAAAAGACAACCCATAAATCTCTACTTCAACTATTTTTCTTGGGATTGGTGTTGTTTGAAGCATGCAACATCCTAACCATTTAATCCTCTATTCAATCCCAACTATCTGACATAAATTCCTAACAAATCCTATCTATATCCAATGATATATGAAATACAAGGAATTATTTTTGCAACGAATTTCTAGACCAAAAATGTAATGTGACTATCCCAAGCATGACCTATGCAAAATTAAAAGCTTGTGTTGGTGTCACCTACCTACAATCACATTTAATGGTGTCAATACTCAACTCTTCTAGCAATAAAAATACCCCCAATTATATCTTTCAATGTAAAGACATCCCTCCCACAGAGACATAGCCCAAAACAAACACCGCCCTACTCTATGGTCTATTAACTTTGTAGTTCCCTTGATTCACATGACACATATTCCATCTCATTTGTAGATCACCATCCCATCTGTAGATCACCATACATATTTTCTCTAGTGAAGTATTGTTAATTTTTCATAGCTCTAGGTTTGTTATGGTGTATTATTCCTATATTTACAAAACAACAAACGATGCAACTAAATATGAATTGAATTTGTTAGAATTTAAACTTGCAAAAATGAACTTTTGAAAAAAGAATTGCAGAAAATAAATGTAGAAATTGAGCTCTATTATGGTACTCTAACACCCCCACAAGAGCTTAGGGTGTTTCTTTAGGGGATGGTGATCCAGGTGGATATTGGTGGCCACCCACCTTTTCCAACTCTGTCAAAACAATTTTTTGGCAATTTTGGCAATTTACTATTTTTAACAGTTTTAACTTCCAGGGACATTTTGAGGGCCTAAATGAAGGTTTTTTAAGATAGATATTCTCAATGATATCCAAAGGAATGATTGATCCCCCAAAATTAATCTCCTCGACGATACCTTTCCAATGAGCTATCGTGTGCCCCAAACAGAGATCGTATGCCAAAGTTACGCCCTTGGGAAGTTGATACACCAAACTACCCAAAATGGGGTCCACAAAATTGTTGGCTTTTCATCTTCTGAGGTTAGGGTTTTGGATTTTATTTATGATAAAAATTCCTTTGGAGCCTCATTTTAATATCGTCTTCTTAATAATGCATGTAGAGGACACATCTCTTCTCAAAGATAAGCTGCCACCATTCTAGCGAGTCTTTCACTCTGTACTTTTACAGTCTTTGTACATTTTCTCTCATTAATAGAAAATTGTGTATTATTGTATCTCTGTGTTTATGGTTGCATCCATGATACATTTCTATTATATTATTGGATATCTGATATTTCTCTGTATATGGATTTATTATATCTCCGCTCTCATTGCATGCCAAAAATAATCTGGATCAATGGTATCAGAGCAGGCTGCTCTTGATCCTTTTTTTTCAGTGCATGTCCCCGATGAGGTCTGAGTATAAAAATTTGGGTCTCGAGCTTGTCTCTCTTGAATAAAATCGCTCTCACACGCCCAAGAAACCCTCCATGGCGGAACAAAATAAAAACGATGGAGCAGTCGATCCTATCAATCTAATGCTTGAGCAAGCTCTCACATGACAAAGGGACGAAATGATGGAGAATTTTTCCCACATCCTTCAATGCCTACTGATAGAAACATGCACATATTCATCAAACAACCACTTTAGAAGCACTTCTCCTTTCAAGGTACAGGTTAATTTTGATATTCCCATATTTGAAGGATAGATAGATGCGGATGCCCTAGAAAAATGGTTAAATATGTTAGAAGGTTATTTCTCTGTTCATAATTTTTTCGACAGGGAAAAGATCACCTTCACACTCCTTAAATCTCTCCCCCATGTCAAATATTGGTGGGAAACTTACTGGGAGAAAAGTTCCACATAGGAGTCTGGAATATATGGGGCCGAGCCCACTTGAGATTTTTTTGTGAATGCGGTAAAAGAATAATATTACACTGTTGGCAACTATGAAGACCAATACATGAGATGGACCACACTGCGGAAAGAGTGGGGCCAAGCAGTTCCAAAGTTCACCAATGCCTTCCATACCTTATGCACCAAGCTGGATATCAAAGAATCTGAACGACATTTGGTTTTGAAATACCGTGGGG
>JASDQU010790224.1:80969-97361 GCA_032191745.1 Picea mariana | reverse complement strand
GACCAAACATTTATTAAACCAATAAGCACTATGTAATAAATCTTCTTAACATTCTGTAAATAAGTGCCACCTATTTATTCACAAAACGCATAAGACGAGTATAATAAATCAATGATTTCTAGCAACTCATATGAAATGAATTAACACTATAATATTTAAGCCATAGAGAGATTTAGATGACTGCAAAAACTTTCTGTATAAAATGATGTATGTAGTGATAACCTATCACAAGTCAACACATCAACCAGAACCCCAAAAATTAAGGTTCGACCCTATAACAAACCATCGTGGGAAGGTAAGGTGGTCACAAGTTCCATATGTATAACTTCAAGCCCACAGAATTTAGTACAAGGTTAGGAGTTCAGGACAATCATACAGGAACCCAAAATATCAATCAGACTACGGTAAGTGAAAGGAATTAGATATCCACGGGTGTTATAGTCATTTCTTTACCTGTGACAGATCTTTTTGATATAGAGTCATATGGGACGAAGGTTCGATACCCTCGCAGAGAGAGACCACAGTTAGACCTAATGGTACAAGTGTTACACATAAAAATACTCACTTTGATAGTGTCACAAGTGTCGACATTACAAAGGTCGCAAGTGTCGCATGTTGCTCACAAGTGTCACAAGTGTCAAAGAAAGAATGTTTCCATGATGCCTATGTCATGCCTATAATGACATGAGAAGGACACTTGAAACACCTCAAACATTTGATTTGGAAGAGGAGAAATGAGTCAGCAGGCTTACAAACCTTTTGCCATCTGAAAGCACCTCAAAAACTGAGTTTTTGGAGGGGAGTGCTCCCCTATACCTCTTCTGGGAGTGCTGGCGCTCCCCCTTACACTGTCTCGGAGTGTTATAAATCTCTGATAGCCCTTCTGAGGGAGTGCTGGTGTCTTTAGGAGTGTTGGCACCCCCCTTAAGCCTTCTAGGGAGTGCTACATCACTCTGATGGCCCTTTTAAGGGAGCGCTACCTATTTTAGCCAGCAATTAAGTTGTTGAGATGAATGGGGGAAGGATCTTTTCATTCTTAGAAGGTAATTGAGCTCGAATCCCTAGTCCATACATGATCTTAGGGCAGATCCTTAACGGAAGGAGGAAAATCCTCACCTTCCCCAAGGATATCTCAAGTTGTTAAGCCTCTCCAAGGTTATATAAGCAAGCTTTCTCATGGTGAAAGGGGACTGGAAAAGAGAATCACACCAACTTATGATCTCATAAGTGGTGCTAGAACAAAGATAATTTAGAAGAAAGAGACCTATGATCTCATAGGGAGAAATTAGTGAAGCTATCATCATTCAGATCATGGATCTTTTGAGCAAGGGGTAGACAAGGAGGACTTGATGAAACTGTTGTAATTCATCTATGGTTGTAAGCAATGTTTTGTCATCATTAATATAATTTGATTGGCCTATTTCTTTCTAATTCTTTTTCAATCTCACATGAATTTTTCTCTTTAGTAGATAGACCTATTTCGGACTAATCTTGATAGAGTAGGAAGTAGTCGTACTTTGTTTGTCTACAGGGCTCATCGAGGAGTGAAAGATTGGAGCTCAGCTCGGAGTGTGCAGGGACAAACACTGATAAAAGGTACTTCTTTTCTCCTTCCTCCTCACACACTAGTCCACCTAGATCTAAAAGGAATTCAGTGACTATGATAATCACTTTCTGTCTTAGAGTTAAGAGTCTAGCTCTTTGAGGAGATCTACCTGTCCGCAGGGAGATTTTCCTTCAACAAAAACTGGTGACTCCACTGGGGAAGAATAAAAACTTTCTTAGTTTTGTTTTTTCTCATAGATCTTGTATTACCTTTGATTTTTCTTAGACCTTTTTCACCCCTTCACATCTTATTGCACTTATTGATTGAATCTTTACCCCATCACACTCAGCTTGATTGCAAGAATTTGATCAAAAAAATTGGTTTTTTGGACTTTTTATGAGTTTTTGAGCCCGATGCCCCCCTGACCATGTTAACAGAGCATTGACACTCCCTAGAAGTGTTAGAAAAAGCTTTATAATGCTCTGGTGGCCCTTATACCAGAGCGCCAACCCTTTTTGCCCAAAATCTCTTCAAAAATTGTATTTTTTAGAGGTCCACACCCTGTTTCTTCACTTGCTGAGCTGCTTTGTGATTCAATGATGCTTCCTTTGACCTTTGACATGATTCCTCCTAAGAAGTAAACACCTTATTGTTCATATTTTATGCCCTTCTTCATTCTTTTTGAGTTTTTGCTGTTGAGAGCTTGAAATCAATCCCTTGCTTTCTTCTCTCCTATCCGACTGAGCGGGAACTCTAGTGAAGGACATCTGAAGTCTGTAACTCTTCTCATTTGGTTCTTTGAGGTCATCTAATCCAATCCATTTCTCTTTCCTTTTGCATTTTTTATTTTCTTTCTCTTGTTTGATTGCAAAAGGGTGTGTTGTTTTTGCGAAAGCTGCATTTTCTTGTCTAAATCTCCTTGATCTGAAAGGGTAGTTGGCAGGACAAATTTTTCATTGAATTGATCATCATTCGCATGAAAACGACAAAAATTACATCTTAATTATTATTTTGCATATTAGTTTGCATTTCTGAAATGTTGTAGCATCATATTGGATTTGATTGAGAACAAAATTGATTGAGGGCATTCCTTATCAAGTGTTTGATAGTGAAAATGACTCTTCCTCTTTCCCTTAAATAGGTATTCATTGAAAAGAAATGATTGCTTATCATACTTCATGCATATTTTTGGGAGTTGAGTCATCATTCCATTAGTTTCACTTTCGTACACCCTATGAGTAAACAACAACCATTAAAATCAACGCTTAACTAAAATTTATCAGACTTTTTACATCTTTGTTAGCAAACCTAGATTAGTTTAAGGTGTAGGGGTTTGGAATAGGTTGAAAGGATAACTTTCCAAAGCTATCGAACAAACTTAGTATCTTGCGGTAGGGAGAGTTAAATCCAATTGTCATATTGGCTTGCTGGGATCCCCCTCTCACACAAGGGTTACGCACGAGGTCGCATTCGGGTGAGTTACAAAGATTAGCCCTCCATGGCCCAACTATTTGTAGTGGTTGGATCGTATATTGGGGGTCACTGGAAGGTATACCCACAATTATGTGTGGAAGCCTTTCAAGTTGATTTCGGACTTGTTATCCTGCCCATACGTGCCGATTGGACTGTTGATTGTACCCACCCAGGGACTGACTACAAGTTGGTGACCTTAGTAGCCACAATCTTTAGGGCCTCACACAAGGTGACGATGAAGGGAAGTCTCACTGTACCTGGAATAGACGTTGGTCAAACTCACTCGGGCTCCTTGCAGGGTAAATCCACAATTATTGCATGGAATCTTGCACCAAGGTCACCAATGTAACTGATCCACCCGCTCTATCCCCGCCCCTTCCTATTTTGATCTCCCGACGTTGGATTTCATCACCAACTAGTGGTTTCATCATAAGAAGGTTTGATTGGTTGATTGCTTCTTAGATTCATAGTGTGTTTTGTTTGTTTTACTTAGTGGACCTTAGGTCGATTCAATGTTAATGGCATAGAATCCTAGGAGTACCAATGGAGGAACCCCTTCTGCTGGGGAACCTTATGCTTTTCCTTCATTTGGAAACTTTGGTCCTCGATATGTTGCCACACTGAGTCTTCCAGGACTCACTATTGGATTAACAGTTTGGTTTTTCCTCACTCCGATGATCCCGAATCCTCCCAATGTTTCAGTTGCACCTAATACTTTGGATGTCAATACATCACCCACACATCAACCTCATGTCAACTTTTTGCCTCCTTCGTCTATCAAGTCTCCTTCCATTTCTCCTTCTTTTCCTAGTGAAATCTCTAAAGAAAGTAGACAGGTTGATCAGAAGAAGAAGAAATGGAAAGAGAAGAAGAAGAAGAACCCGAAAAAGGACAAAGGCCCCAACATCATTAGATGTTGTCTCTAAGAAACCAGTTAATGTTAATAGTACCGAGAGTGTTGATGAGTTTAACAAGATTAAAATGAAGAATCCAAAACCCAAATTCCCTTGCAGCCTTTGCAAGGGTGATAACTTTCTAAGGGATTGCATTGGTCTTACCTAGGTCTTAGAAATGTGGTCCTCCACATCATCGGCCTTTGTTGGTCATGTCGATGATACCCCATCAACTAGTGATGTTCAGGTTGGTAAGAAGAAGCAAACAATCAAGTTCCCTTGCATGTTATGTAAAGGTGATCATTACTCTCACCTTTGTTCTCGCATGGATGAGGATTCTTCTCTTTTGGAAAAACTTCAACCTCCAAAAGGTTATCATAAGCTTTCCCCCAACCCATCATTAGTTGATGGACTGGTCAATCCGGTTTCATCCTCAGTCAGTCTGGTTGATCAGGTGGTCAATCTAGTTTCCTCCTCGATTAAACCACAAACCCAAGTAGCTGATCCAGTTCCTTCATCGATCAGCCCCGCTCTTCATCAAAAGAGTGACACCAAAGTGGTTGATCTGTTTTCATCCTCGGTCGATCCCACTCTCCCGTTAGAGAGTGACACCAAAGCAGTCGATCTATTTCCACCCGTCGACCCCATTCTTCCCTTGGAGAATGAAACTCAAGTGGTCGATCCAATTTCTCCATCGATCGATCCCATTCCTTCATTTAGGAATGTCAAAGTGGCTGATCCAGTCCTTTCCTCGGTTAGTCCCACTCTTCCTCTGAAGAGTGATAAAGTGGTCTATCCAAGTCCACTATTGGTTGATCCAATCCAATCATCGGTCGATCCTACTCTCTCTCTAGAGAGTAAACCTAATACTTCCCATGTTTTTCTCGTTAGTATAGACCCTACCATACCGGGGGGCATTCCTCCCTCTCCTACGAAACCCCCTCCAAGTACTGAAGCCATCCTTTTTTATTGGGCTGCGCTAACTGGACCTCGTCTTCCCTCTCACATTCCTTTCTAGATTATAGTACAGGTTCGTGGTCGGGACGTTCCCCAAACGCTGATAGATGAAGGTGCCTCTGTTAGTATTTTGTCTTATGTTGCTTGGTACGCTTTGGGTTGTTCGCAGCTTGCACCGGTTACACAGAATCTGTTAGCTTTTAACAGAAGAACTAGTCAACCTTTAGGGATCCTTCCTCAGTTTCCTGTAACTTTGGGAGGGAAAACTATATTTATCGATGTCATGGTAGTCCGAGACCCCTTGGATTTCACTTTACTCCTTGGGCGGGATTATCTCTATGCCATGAAAGCTATTGTATCCACTCTTTTTTGTGTGATATCTTTTCCTCACAATGGAAGAATTGTGACTATTGATCAACTTTCATTCATCGGCCCTGACTGGATTACCTTCCTAAGTGGTTCTTATAAGCATACAGTATCACCCTTGCTGCATGTCAATTATGTGGCGTTGTCTCCCATGATTTCAACTTTTGATGCTTTGGATCCGGTAGTGGACATGGTGATTTCTTCGGTAGGATTATTGGAACCTGATCTCCTTACTCCTGTCGCAGCCCTCGACATGTGTTCCTTCTCAAGTGATTATCTTCCATCTAGAGAAGATCTCCTGGAGGTCATGACCACGTTTTATCCTTTGACATGGTACCCTTCCAGAGCATTATCCTCTTGGAAGCCATGATCCGGACAAAACCACGAGCATAATTTCTCTTCTCTGTGGCAAGCTCGTTAAAAAATGAAACAGAGGTCTTGAGCATAGTTCTTTTCCTTTGTCAAGCTCATTAAAAAATGAAATAGTTACCTCTCTTAAGCCTTCTTTTCATCCACCCTTCTCCTTTTTCTCATCTACTGGAGAAGCTCGTGACAACCTCGAAGCTAGTGAATGAATGGAAGCTTGGAAGGCATGTCTCTAGCCTTTTTCGATCATTCTGGAGCTAAGTCACTAGATTTTAAGCTGGGGGCATACCGATATTAGTCTTCGTTCTTTCTCGTGCTTGTAAATACATGAAAATGCATCCGGGTAGACTTTTATCTCTTTTTCGGACCTATATGGATACACGAAAAAGGAACCCCCTGGAGTCTCCTTTAAGCTCTTTTTAGACTCTCTAAACATGAAAAGATTTCCGAGTGATCTTGCTTCATTTCCCACTCATTAAAAGGTTTGAAAGGGCATCTTTCAAGTGATAATTTATATCCTTTTCGGCCTCGCGAGACTAACATTACGAAAAAGGTCAACATTGGATTCATCTCTAAGTCCTTTTCAGACTCTCTAAAGATGAAAATATTACCGAGCGACCTTGTTCTCTTCACGCTCGTTAAAGTATTTGAAGAAAACGTCTTTTGAGCGATAGTTTATCTCTTTTTCGGTCTCATCAGACTACTTTACGAAAAAGGAACTGAGAGAGTTCTCTTTTAAGCGTTTTTCCAGACTCTATAATCATGAAAACCCTTCGAGTTTTCTATCTTTGGACTCACTAAACAAAACATCGACATGCCCATATGGGATCGAACCCTTAATTCTCCCAGTTCGTTAAACAAAGGAAGAGGAACTTACCGAAGGTGAGTTATATCGAGCATGTGTTACCCTCCTCGAGCTTGTTAAATTAAAAAGAGGTAATCATCTATCTGGATGGGGGAAAATTTGAAAGAAGAAAGCCAAGCAGTCTCTTGAGAACATTACCAAGTAATTCTTAGAGTCGCCCTTGAACACGAAACTTTGTCTTTTGCACACATTTTAATCTGCCGAACCTCTGCACTGAGCCAATCCTTTGAGTTTCTTTCACTCCTTTGGGTCACCTGAAATAAGTCACATCATCCACTGCATCATCAATTTTTGGTCCATGTCATGTTTCTGCTGTCGTGCCTCAGTGTTCAATGAAAGTATCCCCCTCGAGAGTCAGCCATCACAAATATCTTGTCTCGATACCCATGTCAGTCCATGTTCATTTGATCTGCCAAATTACATTTATATGTCTATTTCATGTCGTTGATGGGGGATACATCAAGGCCCTCCTTCGACGAGCCTATTCCTCTTGACTTCAACACATTATCTAGGAACTGGACTTAGAAACCAGTTAGTACTTTGGAACCTGCATACCTCAATGGCAGGCCTCCTCACGTCCGACAGTGGGTTTACATGACTGAACTTTGATCGGATGATTCCACAGATGTTCAACTCCAACTCATCCTCACATTCATTGGGATGTACTAGAGTACCTTGGGAATCATTGACATTAATGGTGATCTCCCTCGTGCTTGTTAACGGTTTACATGATTGACTGGTAATCAAGTGGTTTTTGCCATGTTCGACATCAGGACATCTATTAACATGGTTAGATTTGTACTACATCGGGATCGGTAAGAAGACCCTAGGTTGAGTGATCCCTTTGATATATACTTTGCCCAGGTTGCGATGGAGTTTCTATTGAACAATGACACATATACTGTTACATAGATCCACTTTGTATTGGTCATGGCTATGTCTTGTCATATCGTAGATCCACTATGTATTCTTCGTGGCTATGATGAGTTCAGGTCATAAGAGTATAGATACACAGTGTATTTTCAGTGGCTATACCTTTTTATCAATACAATTATGGATCTGCAGTGTATTTTATGGTGGCCATATATTGCAAGTCTTGATCACCTAAGCATAGGTATGCCTTCCTTGGGTTTGAAACATGTCATAATATTTGTTGTATGTTTGTGTGCATCTTTTGTCAGGTTATCTGTGTCTATAACCTTGCTTGAAAGTCTACAAAGCATTTCAGTTATCAGTTCCTATCTTCTAACTTCATACTTTGGGGGGAAATATGTTACACATAAAAAATACTCACTTTGATAGTGTCACAAGTGTCGGCATTACAAAGGTCGCAAGTGTCGCATGTTGCTCACAAGTGTCGCAAGTGTCAAAGAAAGCATGCTGCCATGATGCCTATGTCGTGCCTATAACAACATGAGAAGGAAACTTGAAACACCTCAAACATTTGATTTGGAAGAGGAGAAATGAGTCAGCAAGCTTACAAACCTTTTGCCATCTAAAAGCACCTCAAAAACTGAGATTTTGGAGGGGAGAGCTCCCATATACCTCTTCTAGGAGCGCTGACGCTCCCCCTTACACTATCTAGGAGCATTATAAAGCTCTCATAGCCCTTCTGAGGGAGCACTGGTGTCTTTAGGAGCATTGGCGCCCCCCTTAATCCTTCTAGGGAGTGCTACAACGCTCTGATGGCCCTTTTAAGGGAGCGCTACCTATTTTAGGCAGCAGTTGAGTTGTTGAGATGAATGGGAGAAGGATCTTTTCATTCTTAGAAGGATGTTGAGATCGAATCCCTAGTCCAGCCATGATCTTAGGGCAGATCCTCAACTGAAGGAGTAAAATCCTCACCTTCCCCAAGGATATCTCAATTTGTTGAGCCTCTCCAAGGTTATATAAGCAATCTTTCTCATGGTGAAAGGGGACTGGAAAAGAGAATCAAACCAAACTTATGATCTCATAAGTGGTGTTGGAACAGAGATAATTTGGAAGCAAGAGACCTATGATCTCATAGGGAGAAATTAGTGAATCTATCATCATTCAGATCATGGATCTTTTGAGCAAGTGGTAGACAAGGAGGACTTGATGAAACTGCTGCAATTCATCTATGGCTATAAGCAATGTTTTTTCCTCATTAATATAATTTGCTTGGCTTGTTTCTTTCTAATTCGTGTTCAATCTCACATGAATTTTTCTCTTTAGTAGATAGACCTATTTCGGACTAATCTTGATAGAGTAGGAAGTAGTCGTACTTTGTTTGTCTACAGGGCTCATTGAGGAGCGAAAGATTGGAGCTCAGCTCAGAGTGTGCAGGGATAAACACCAATAAAAGGTACTTCTTTTCTCCTTCCTCCTCACACACTAGTCCACCTGGATCTAAAAGGAAGTCAGTGACCATGATAAGCACTTTCTATATTAGAGTTAAGACTCTAGCTCTTTGAGGAGATCTACCTGTCCGCAGGGAGATTTTCCTTCAACAACAAGCACAAAATCAAAAGAATGATATGTTCCTCATTACAAACTATTCAAGAATGGCGTTAAAATAATAAAACCCTATAGCAATAAATGGTCGTCMTCATGGGTTAGATGACACCACTAGAAACTATGAGATAGGGCTCGAATTGTCATACAAAACTAGGTTAATGGTATTCTAAAAGCTTAAGAGTAGAGAGAACGAATACATATAATTACAGAGACCATCCTACACTCTTTCACAACTSACCTGTCCCAAAAGAAAAATTACCGTAACTCGGACAGAAAGGTTACTACCACTCACTTGGTAAAGTAGTGTTGGTTGGGTGAGTAAACATCTGGTGCTTACATCAGAAAGGAGACCACTTCTTTGCTGGGGTCACACACTGAATGCATATTTAGAATTATCAAAGAACGATTTCTTCCCGAAGATACACACACCTCACAAGAGAAAAATGATCAATAGCCTCAGGAATCCATTCCTGATAGATTAATGGTAAGAGTTACATATGGTACGAGGACCATGTGATTAGGGTGAGATGTTAGAAATTCAGTGGACACGAAAGCTGAGTGATGGGTTGAAAGCGTATGCTGCAAGAGATAATTCAAGGTTGTAGATAGAGCTATAACTCTACGGTTCCTATCAACATTTATGGAGAAAAGAAGGACAACCCAATTAGGGTTATGGTCTAGCCTCCCTAGACTTCTATGTTTCACCTCTTGGCTCCTTCCCGTCAGGTCGTTGATCCTTACACCGAATTCGGTACCATGGGATCATTAAACAAACCAGGAAATAAGTAGTGGGTGCCAACTGTGAACCTTAACCATCTTAGCTTAGCGTTAAGTGCACCAAGGTCATTTATTTAGTGAATAGGTGTAATAGGGACACTACTTGCTTGAAAGCCGAAGTGGGTCTACCTTACCAATTGGTCGTTGTGGTTGCACGTTGTATGAAACTAGTTCATGGGTATATCGTATGAGTCAAATCAGGGAAATGGAGGATGCTAAAGAAGACACATGTTTACATAATCGTTCTATGAAAAAAATGAAATTCTAAGATGAATTTATTTATATAGTTCTGTTATACCAACAGAAGGGAAACACAAGGTGTATATATATATATTTATATATATGATTGGGTTACAAGTAGCTTTAAGTCCTAAGTAAGTACTTGTCAGTTTTTAGGTTACAAATTTACCCCTGTGTTTTTTTTTCGATTAAGTTGAGTTATCCTTGGATGGATTCTTATAAGTAACTTACACCTGTGATGAGGAAATAGTGTGTGTAATTTATGTGGTATAGTTAATGAACATCTGAAGGGTTAGAATGACAAGAAAACAATTCTAAGAACCCGTATATATATTTTTTTATTTTGGTAAATTTCGGGATCATTACACTTGACAGCCAAGGCCTCTTGTGAGAATACCTCTTAAAGATACAAAACATGAACATAAATATGTTTCCTTTGTTGAGGAAAAGGTGTGAGGAACCTTACTCAAGCATTTTCAGACCTTGTCGGGCTTAAGAAAATATAGTTGGGAATGCCACCCAGGGTTTATAGCCATGAACCAAAAAAAAAAAAAACAATCATTTAATCCACAAGTATTAAGTACGAGGGACCAAGGATGGTTTTATATTTATTATATGTAACTCTGAAAAAAATAAAAATAAGAAAGAAATTACATAACTGTGTACATGGATAAGAGACAATGTTAAAAGAAAAATTTGAACCAAATCATCATAATACACATGTGAGACAGAAATCATAAATCTGATTTTTATATTGATTTCATTCTGAGATACAAAGATGAATTATATTTACAAAACCTTGTGAGGGTAGGGACCAAAGTCATATTTAGAAGCCTCTGACGGGAACCATACAAAAAGACTCTGACAACAAAAGAAAATTGAGGCTAAAGATCTGGATCAACTTGCCACAAAATGTTTTCACTTAACTCTGTAAAATATTCTTTATCACTCATGAAATTTAATTCATAAACAAACAAGAACACACAAACTATCAAAGATAAATCATACACCTTTAAAGACAATTTGTTGAAAGATATGATTCAATTTTGAATCATGTTGCCTTCAATAAGACCCTGATATCATCAATATGGTTAAGCCTTCTAGTAAACTCAGAATGAATGAAGAATGGAAGTATCTCACAAGTATAGATCAAACCTTATAGTAGAATTTATCCTTCTATTCTATCCCCCTTGTCTCTTCATTTGATTGAGATTTTATCTTTTCTCAATAAAATATGGTAGTCCAACTACCTTTCTTTATTTAATCTTAGTTAGCTTAACTGATTAGTTGAGACCAATAGATAATAATATATATATAAATAAGGGTCTAATTAAATAAACACTAAATAGGTGGACCCCTTGTGACTCCCATTTTCAATTTATTTTTAATAATCATCAAAACATCAAGTATAAAACCCCAAACATTTGATTCAACATCCTCCTTGTAACTCCCATCCTCATATTAATGATCAATATTTTAATATCAACAAAATAGAACATGATTAGATCCAAAAATAGCATTATATCCATGTTGTCCAAAAAAAAATTCTAAATATATTCTTGTTATCCAAAAAAAATAGTTTGTTTAAATATATGTTTGATGTCCAAAAAAACACAGTATGTTGTCATTCCAATAACAACATCAAAATTCGTACTTTCTATGAGAGGCAGATTTCCTTTTTCCAATACTACCCTTCTTAGATCTTTCTGTTGTAGCCTTAGGTTGATTGGAACCTTAAGGATGGATCTCACTAATGAAATGGGGGGAAATGTTTTTGATGTGAAGATTGGAGGATTTTAGTTCAGACAAATTCTTGGAAGAGTTAGGGGAATTTGCCACTTTTTTCCCTTTATCAATCTCTAGTTCGGGCATGGTGGTTTTGAGATTTTTGTTGGCATGTGAGGACTGTACTAGCCTGTTCATCTTGGGAATTTGGATTTATTCATGGTGGAGGAGGAGGTAATGGAAATGACAGAGTACGCCAACCATGGTGATGAGCTACATGATGATGAAAAATTTTTTTCCAACCATAATTGGTAGGTGGTTCTAGTTTCATAACATGGGGGGGAGATGGATACCAAAGAAGTTTTGATGTGGCTCAAAAGGATGCCTCTCAGGTTGGGTTTGGAGAATCCCATGGCCAACTATGTTGAAGAACCCAAATTGAAAAAGATGATTTAGTTCATGTGGATCAACGTCAAAATGTATTGAGAATCGTGGCCTTTTGTGGCCTCTCTACCTCTATTAGCACCTCTTCCATTACTGCCTCTGCTAAACAAACTCATGCTGAAGCAATATTCCAATCATGTTATGAAAACTATTAACAATCCATACATCAATAATCTACCTAAATAAAATCAAAAGGTTGGCTCTATTATTCACAACAAAAGCACATGCAATCCATCCATCAGTACTTTTAAACTCGATAATCAATTTCCATTTGAACACGGAGTGATAGGGATATTGGGAAGATGAGAGGATTTATAATGAGCGTAAAATGGTAGCATGGATGGAAAGTGACCAACGAATATTGTTCAAGAAAATACAGAAGTAACAGAAAATGTATCCATATCCAAACTTCCAACACCAATTATCAACTAGCCTTTTCTTTTGTTATTAATCCTTTCTCTTTTAAAAAATTTCAAATTCATAATAATAGAAAAATGAATGTTTTAAATGTATCTTGGAAGGCGGTGGGCATATAATGAGTGAAAATTGAGATAATGGGAGGGAAAAATATTATTATTGTTCTATTATATGCAATAGTATTCATCATTTGCCAAAAAATTTCTCTATTTAATAACTGAAATCCAAGACATAACCATTTTTATATTATCCAATGTAAAACCGGAGGAAATTCCCAAGACTATCAAACTGTACAAATTTAATTTCCCCCTTTTCCTCTTTTTCTTTTAATTAGCAGAGCTTTTATAAGAGACTATTAATATAATCATTCAAAAAAATTAAAACCACACTACATCAAGCACACGTGGGAGTCTCAGAATACAACATAAAACCATCGACCTTTCACTATACAATGCTTGTATCACAACCTTCAATACTTGTTTTATAAACAGACTGGGTTCGAAACCCCATATGAAATTGGTGTGCATTGTTTTATTTTAACATATTATTATTCAAAAAAAGACAAACCCCCATGGGTAAATAACAAATGAGCCAATAATTAATGCATATAACCAATATTCCCATTGATGAGTCAATCCCTACAACATACATCAAGACCAAAGTTCAAATATACTAATGGCCATACATCAAATAAAAGAACTGAGGTCTAGGTAGAAGAAAAGGCGAAACATTCATAAGGGGTTTGAAAAAACCATTTAACCATTTATTTCCACAACAGACTCTCCAAATAATTCCTATGGTGGCCACAAGGAAAATACGCTTGTCTCAAATATATTCCAAAAAGTGGAAATATAATCTGAAACAATTTTAAGTCTTACAAAGACTAGGTAAGGGGGATGGCGCTATGCAAGAAAAAAAACAATTGTTCTTTTATTTCACAAAGAAAAACAAATTGAGTTCTAATCACCATGATTTTATTCGGAGTGGAGCTACATTTCATGAATGGAGAGGTAAGAGCCAACATACCTGTAAGGAGAATTCCAGAAAAACAACAATCACCATTATTCTTCCTAAGGAAGAGCAAAAATGAGGCAACGCCAACCAAAGAAACCAACACAAGCTCAAACAAAGTGAAGGTGGTGACCTTAGGGTAGGTTTAGAGTGATGTACAGTAATTTCACATCGTTCCCCACATTAATTTCCATCAACTACAACCAAGTACGAGAGCACACAATAATTCGAACACATAGTCCACTATGTTTTCCACATAATAATTCAATCCAAAAATCGAATTCTCCTCCCTACATTAAACTCATAAATCTTAACATATACTCAACACTTAGCACCAAAACATGTAATGTCCCACATTCCTTGCTAGTGAAGGATTTCTATCTCATAAAACTTATCAATTGTCCATGATAATAATAATAAGTATACCATAAGTGCAATACACCATAAGTATATCTCGCTCGTTCTTGGATGGTGAGTGGAATGTGTTGGTTTGAACCAATCCTTACTAGTTGTGTGGTATTACACATTATGTTAATAAATTAATGGGGTGTTTTAAATTAAATTCATGGATCGCTTTCCAGATGTCAATTGCACGAGGAAATCTATGAGACATTTTTTCTTTGTGGAGCCTTTGAGGTGTCATCCATCCCTTACCACATGTCAATGGCAAGACATGATATGAAATTATCAGGGAACATTAACACGACATTTTTACTTCATGCAAGTCTCTTTCTACCATCTTTGCCCATCAGTTGTGCCCTCTTGCTCAATAAGCATCCCATTTTTACCTTTAGCATTCCCTAGGATTTTTTCGTTTTAGATTTACGTAAACAACACCTTGAAAGTTTATTTTATTTTCATATCTAACCAGAGAAGTGCATGGTTAGTGAACGAAGGCATCATCCGATGAAGGAAGCATAATAGAGAGGAGAGTTATGAATCACACACTTGCATAAAGGAAAAAATAGCATCAATCGATAGTGGAAATAGGCAAAAAAAATATGATTAAGTCCACTAAGACTGAGTTGATCTATCGGACATAAGAGGGTAAGTCAATACTTGCAATTCTTTAGAATTTTGTTTCCATAGTTTTGTGAGTTAATAGGTTAGGAAGGTTGTGACAAATATTTTGAAAATGAGATCTAATCTTGGTATAGTTTGGACAATCTAAGAGAAAGTTCTTTTCATCTTCTTAGTGTCACAAAGGTGACACACTCTTTCATCCCATGGCATTTTAGGAATTGACCAACAACTAGTTTCACTATTGAGTTTGTGAGAATTTGTTCTTATCTTAGCAATGCTTATTTTTTTCTTAGAGATACATAATTTTGATATTCTAGATTAGGGTTGATTACATCCTTATAACACCTTAATTTTCTTTCTCCTCTAACTCTTTATCACACCACATTTTCTCCTTAAATTTTGATACTATATTAATAAAGAACTAAAAACATTAAAAAGTATTTAAAATATTTATAAATTGTGTTTTATTAGTACTTTATCATTGATTTAATATTTTTTTAATTTTTTTAATACTTTAACATTGATTTAAATTAGCATTAATACTTTAACATTGATTTTCTTTAGAATTAATACATCACCATTAATATGTTAGCATTAAGCCATTAACATTAAGCCATTAGTATTAGTACTCAACATTAATGTATTTGCATTAGTACTCAACATTAAGTATTAGCATTAATACATTCACATTAAGCATTAGCATTGATACTTTAACATTATTACATTATTGTCGATACTTTAACATTAACGTTTTTGATACTTTATGTATTAATTTATTAATTTTAATAAATTAAATTAAAACTCTCGTAGACCCTTAATAAATTAAAAATCTCATAGAGACATTGAAATTTGAATAAATTGGCAGTGTTATAAAACCATAACTCTCATATAAAACCATGAAATTAATTTTGTTAAGGATGAAGAATTCACTATTGCAACTACAACATATTTGTGAAAATATTGGTGTTTCATGGACTAGTATAGTCTTTATATAGTTGTTGAATAAAATTGTGATGAACAAGAATTTTGTAAATTTGAAAAGAGATTTTCTTAATATTTTTTATAAATTTTATAAAGATATTTGCTTAAGAATATGAAAATATCAAATGAACTTTTCCATGGAAAACTTTGTATACTTCCTTTTTTTAAACATGCACTTTAGTAAATTCAATAGTAAAATAATTATACTTTGTATAATTATTTAACAATTTTTCTTTCATAGTCACCGAGGTGTAGGACAGTTGGTGATGGAGTGTGTTTTTGAGGCACTCCATGATGTTAAAGTCACCGGTTCGAAACCTGTGGGGACAAAAAATCCATCCATGTTAAGGGTTGGTGTGGCTGAGGCCGGGTGCAATCCCCGAGTGATTTTGACGGCTTAAATTCCCCTAATTCGCGGTTTCTTGGCCACATGGTAGTCGCACAGGTCACAGACAAACTAACAAACAAAAAAAAACCAATTGTTCTTGCATGAATTGATAAATTTGTTTATATATATATATATATATACTCTTATATATGTGTGTGTGTGTAAGTCAAATGTCATTTTTATAATTTAAACAAACATTGAAAGCTTCACAACTAGAAATAATACATAAAAAGAAAATACACAATGTATTAAGGGATAGAACCTTAATAAAATTATCTTACCCATAACACAAGGTACAAACCATTCACACACACACACATATAACAATATTAACATACTATATTTTGTATATATGGATGCATAAAAATCATATATTTTATCATGGTGCAATCTATAAACTATATGATCCATATGTGGCATTAAGAATGCAACACAACTAGAA